>JAURVB010006759.1:0-27364 GCA_033002965.1 Piper betle | reverse complement strand
AAAGCCCAAGGTAAAATTCGTTAGGACGATTATTTAAAGCTTTTAAGGAGATTTTAGATGGATTTTGAACTGCACTTAAATCATCAAAGTCCCAAGACCGCGGCCTTCAAAAGGTCCCATAGCAACTTCCGCAAATACAACTCACCATCCACAGGCAATACTGCAACGCTAGTTTTACTTACAAATCTCAAAATAGTCTGTTGAACGTGGAATCTGAAGCTCACTTTATGAACCAAACTATCACCATGATTTGTTTCAAAAGAACCAAAAAACATGAAGGTCAACATCTACTATAAGCATCATTCACAACAGCACAGCGTTTAATGAAGTGTCCGAAGTCAAAATCCCAAGGGTGTGTCCTCTGGAAAGAGATAATCTACCAATGATTCTATGAAGTATAACTGGTTTCACTTGGAAATCATTTGCAGAAGGCCAGACACCGAGCCACAATGAGTAGATTCATAATTGCACTTCTCGCAGCACAACTGCAGCAGTTCTATGACTTTGCGGCATCTGTAATTACGACAAATAGATTAAAACAAGCCATAAGGTCACTTGTACAATGTTGACAAAACTACTTTTACCATAATAAATTTTATACAACTTGAACTTGAAATCGAGTATTTAAACGTAGTACATAGTTTCAAGCGAAATAAGCTAACTGATAAAATGTTGTTTCTGATAAGTGGCTTCAATAACTATTTTTTGTCCCGTGATCTTTGACGTAGCAACTAGCGCAGGGACTATGTTAACATCAAAAAGGTCTTTCACACTGTGGCCTGTTCTGCCGGCAACTTCAATTTTTGAGACATTTAGACCAGAGCCAAGTAGTTTAAAAAAACAACAATCAGTAGCTCTTTCTAAAGTTTTTATGATAGCTCAAGATTGAACTTACCACACATACTATGAAAAACAACTCAATTTGATTACACTTAATTACCATTGATGGGAATTATAGTGGAATGAGCAAACAAACGAACAATTACATAGCTACTAAGACCAAAACGATATCAATATCAATTTTAGCTGACATGAAACGACCAGTATCAAACTTACAGACATAAATCCAACTGTCTTATATGAGAATGCATAAACATTAACAATTATACTCGGAAAACAAACAAAAGGCACACCAGTAAAGACACAATTAACATCAGTTCACACAAATAGAAATTAAACTGTTCTAGAATAGTAAAAATAAATAAAATTATCAGACACCTCAACTTACTGAAAAAAAACACAAACAAGTCATTTAAATCAGAAAATGCAAAATCATAATGAGGTAAATCATAGATTGAAGATTGATAGAACACCGATTGGGGGCGAAATTGTTCTTGGAGAGACAAGCCTGGATGTCGCAAGCTTCCTTCTTGCACGGCTCCTTGCTCGGCTGCGCCATCTCTCCCTCCTTATAGATAAGATTCACGCCGCCTCCAACAACAACATCGCCGACCGACCGCCGCCGTCGCCGCTGTGCGTCATCGACCACTACCGCCGGACCTCTTGCCTCAAACAGTCGACGATTGCCGCCGGGAACCGTCGACGCTTGCTTGCTACCTTCGTCTTCTTCTCTGCATGTAATATTATAGTGATTGCCCGAGTTCCTGTTTGCTGTCCATATGCTGTTTTACGACCCGACCCGATCGATTACCGCTCAAACCTTTTTTAAAGTGTTATCACCATTAATGATTACTTGACTACATATTGACCAGGCGGTGGGTGTAAACATGTTTCACCTAGGTTGAGTAGCTCTCATGTCCTAAAAGAAAAGGCTTTTTTTATTGAACATAAAAGTTTAACAGCTGAATAGAATTTTTGTAAGTTTAAGATGTAGATCTAGTGTAAATTTTTTTTATCTTTTATTTTTTAGTCCCACAAGCATGTGAATCAATTTCATAAGTCTGAGGTGTGTGATCTGATTAACGAGCTTGTATTATTTTTTAAGCTTAATTTTAAGCCGTATGAAAATTATGCAAAAATGTTCACACTTAAAATTTCTAATCTCACTGTTTAGATTTACATCTCAGAATCACAAGTGCAAATGTTTTTTTCATTGAACGAGTCAAGCAAAATTTTATTTCTCAATTTGGGTCTATTTATTTCCCGACCATGTCGAGTCGATTAGTACTCGAACTGAGGGTGATTTATACAAATGGACTGTTTTAAAGACATAGATATTGCAATTTGTCATACTTACAAATAAAATTTTCCATAAATTTTGATATTTCTATTAAACCCTAGTTTTTAATTATTTTAATGATATTTTATGACAGGAGTTTAACATGTATTGAAAATGTAATTCTTATGAGTGGAAGGGTTACACGGGATGACAATAAATAGTGGAAGGGTATTTAAACCACACCAAAAGATTAATTAAAAGCCCACTTTTATATTATGTATCAAAGTCTAACTGTTTATATTAATTTTCCCAGTAAAATTAATAGAAAGGTATTTTAGTCACACAAAAATTTTACTTTTATATTAAATTTCTAAAATATTTATACCAAAATAAGTTTTTTATTGTATCATTACTATAAAACCCTACCTATTCCATACTTAGGTTTTAAAATATATATGTACATATATTTTAACTACTTTTAGTGGTGATGTTTTGGTTGAAGTGGAGAATATTTATTTGTTTATGTTAGTTTGGTTTATTGGAGTTTTTTAGGATATTTTAGAAATTAGGCATGGTTAGAGGGGAGGCTTTAGTTTTTTTAATTTTTATGAGTGGGTTAGGAGTCATGGATTCAAAGTGGAGATAATGGGGTATTATTCTAAGTATTTTTTTTCTAGATAAGAGAAGAGAGGTGTGGGTTGTTTCTTTCTCACAATTGTGCTTCATCTCTCCTTTCTCCCTGGTACACCACCCCTTCTCATTTATTTTCGTTAATGTTTAACTCCTTATCATTCATGCATGCATCTATTTTACATGGTAGTTGGGTCCATGATCTGTATTCTTGCACTGCGTAGCATGTCGTGAATGGCTATATCTCTTACTATCACCTTGTTTCTTATTTCTTCTCAAAATCCAATCGGTATAGCATGCATCCTTTTTTTATATTCGTGTTCATTGGTTGTACCCCCCGTTATTTTTTTCTCTTTGATACTGTTTGTCTTTGTATGTGTCCGTGGGATTAATGGGTGTGCGTTGGATGGCTTTGCATGGGCTAAGTTGTTGATGACTTTCTTTATGATCTGTTACAGCCGTCCTTTGTAATTTATGGGCTGTAGTCTTCTTATGGTTTAGTAGCTAATTTTTATTTACTGCCATATATGTTGAACTCTCATATCCACTTAGGTTATTATTGTATTTCTTTTAAAGGCTGAATGATTACTGTGTGTTATTTTTCTGTAGATACTAACAGTATAAACTAGTTAGTGACATGCGCGATGTAAAACCCACGATTCGAGTCAGGGTTTTATATTCAGAACCGGTCGGTTCGACCGTTATTTTCGAGTCGAGTCAGTTTCAGAACACGTGTACTGAGCCGACGCCGGTCTCGTGTATGAGCCATGAGGGTCATGTGTACCCAAGTATATGATGATAACGTCATGAACACAGTAGAAAAGAATGAGTTATCAGAATATATAAGAGTATGCAGTTCATTTTTTTATTATGATATATAATAGATCGTAGAATTAGTTTTAGGCCGTTTACCGCGTTAGGACGCGTTACAGGCATTTTGGGTGGGTTGATAGTTCTAGAGCATATCATTATGATTTTTTGGTGTTGTTTGATTTTATGGGATTTTTCCCAAATTTTTTTGGAATTTTTTTACGACTTAAATATTATTTTTGACTCGAGTCGGAGACGAGTCAAGTAATATTTACGACTTTGCCACCACACACCCCCGCACCCTTCTTTTCTTCCCCAAACCCTTACCTCGACGCGCCGCCACTGTGCGCGTCGCCGCCGCTGCCGTGGACGCCCGCCCGGCCGCCGATCGTCGCCGCCTAGCCCCGCGACGACGTCGCCATGCTGCCCCGACCAGGTCCGGCCCCAATCGGGCCGCCGCGACGCGAGGAAGCCACGCCGCGACGCCGCGCCCGCATTGCGCTTCCGTCGCTGATTCTGCCGCCGGCGACCAGCGCCGCCGCGGTCGGTCGGTCGCCTCAGCACCCTCAGCCCTCCAGCGACCTTCCCTGACCGGAACGGAGGCCATCGCCGCCGTGGCCGGCCGGATCTAGCCACCCATCACCGCCGGCCCTGTTTATGCATTTTCCCGCGAGCCGCCACCTCCGTTGGCCGCGTCGACCTCATAGATGAGTTGGGCTCGCCGAGCCGGTTCCAAGGGTACCCAACACGACCACTTTCTGGCCAGTAGACGCCACCGGCGACTGTCGCCGGAAAACCGCTCGAAGCTGCTGGAAAACCGCCGAAAACCGTCGAAAAACCGAAATTTCTGGAATTCACCGAATTCACCGATCTTCTGCGGGGCTCACCCAGTCGAGCCCAATCGAACGTCGGACGCCGAGGAGCGCCGAATTCAAGCTCCGAGACGCGCGACAGAACCCTAGCCGTCGCCGATTGCCGACGACGTGAGGTATAATTACCTCCGATTTGATTATTTATAATTGATGATGATTGTTAGCATAGCATGCTAGGGTTGATTTATGATGTGATTGATAGTGCATGGAGGATAAGTGATGAAGTGATAAGTTACATGATGTGATTGATAGTGCATGGAGGTTAAGTGATCTAATGAAGTAAGTAAATTGAGCATGATAATTGTGTATGATGTAACTTAGGAAAAATACAATAAAATTATCATGAATAGGATGAGTTAGAGTTATTTTCATATTTATGGTTATTTGACGGTTGATGATTTTGTGTTTAATTGTGTTGAGTTTGATGCATCATTTAGTTAGCGGGCGTTAGTATTTAGTTTTGATGTGTAGGTACGGAATAGGAGCTCGCCGCCTAGGCGCGATGACACGCTTGGAGCTTCTACCAGGTCCGTTTAGGACTCGACTCTGTTTTATGTCTTTCTATTGTATGTTTATCTTATCATTTGCAGGACGGGTTAAGTGGCGTTTTATTGGATCCCACTTAACTCGGGCCATCTAGCCGAACAGATTTTCGGATTAATAACCCTTCGAGGATGAGATCCCTTGAGGATGATTTCGAAAACAAGATCCACCACAAGTTGCCTTCGGGCCTATTATATAAATCCCTACCCAGCCCTATATATATATCTAGTTTTCGCGTTTTCAGTGAGACGAGAGATGGAGAAACTGACTGCACGTACCATGAGACGGATGCCGTGACAATCAAAGCGGGCTCTAGATTAGTGCCAGCGGACTGTTCCATTCCCGAGGGATCCTGACAACTCCGCGTTTGAGTTCCTCACACCCGGAGAACATGGAGGTTAACGGGTACTGTTTAGTACAGTGTATGTCTAGACTTGTGGTTCAAAGGGTACTAAAGGCGACTGCCTGAGAGTACTCGGCCTTCGTGCTCAAGGCCAGGAGAAATATGGAGGTAAGGAGAGGGCTTATGATAAAGTTTCACGATAAGTACTGAAAAAGAAGTGCCGAGAGCGGCACAGTACCAGCAGCAGATCAGTAAGTTCGGGATGCTACCGAGTCTGCAGCCCAGTGGCTCCTCAGTAGTGCCCTTCAGAGTGTTCACGTGGAATGTATAATATTTTTTCATATGAGAGTTTGCTCTCATAGCCAGCTTGTTATAGTTATTTTATTTTTTGGACCAGTAACACTTGTTACTGACGTATTTTTATACTATATGTAGGTAACAATTACTAGTTGGAGGAGCCAGTTTGGACGAAGGAGTATTGTTGTCGCTTGCACACATGTCAGTCAATTGAGTCTTTATATTGTGTTATGATATTATTATAACCGGGGCCTGTAACATACCAGTTCGGTTTACAAGCGTGAACCGGATTTGGGGTGTTACACGCGAAGCCCGGCTACTTTTAAATACTATTTAAATATTTTTTAATAATATAATATAATCAAATAGTATAAAAAACTATCCAAATAAAATATAACACTATTACAATGATAAAAATATTTGTATTAATATATAATAAATGATACATTATATAAAAAGTAAAAAGAAAACTATTTTTCACCACTTTATGAAGCTACCTCAATTAGGGCTGATTGTGGATGGTCATAGCACATGGACATGGCATGGACGATAGCAGACATGACACATATAAGTCCACTGCCATGTCCAATTATTGCATGGACTAACAAATATGTCCATAGTCATGTCCATGTCCGTATGGCTCTAAAAAAATATCCATTTGACCATTAATAGATGTGGACATGGACGGACTAATAGACATTTTGTGTCTAATACTACCCTTAACCTCAATAAAATCTCTATTAAAAAAACAAAATTATAATATGTAACATATGTATACTCATCATTTGTGTTAAGATGAGTTCACATATCTTTATTAAGTGATCAAATTACAACTTTTAAAATTTAGTTAAAAGTATTAAAAAATCATTTTTCTATCGCTCTACAACAATACAATCAAGTCATATATTTTTATAATAAAACATGGTTAAAATGTTTAGATTGATTACATGAATTTTATTTGACTATTTTTTTCCTAATAATCTTGTCACCACCAGCAAGCCATTTTGATGTTTTATTAAAATATCTCAAAAATTAATCTCACACAGTGCCAAAAAAAACTATCAAGAGTTATAAAAAAAATGAACATCAAGGGGCTAAAAAAATGAATGTTAAAAAGTGCCAAAAAATGGACATTGAAAAGGTATCAAGTCACATTTAGCTATATTTTAATAAATTTAAATGTGATTTTTAAAATGAAAAAAATGATTTATAGAAATTTTTTGGGGAAATATAAAATTTACAGGAATATTTTTTAATAAAAATAGTGCAACCTTTCAAATATAACATTTTTTGAAAAATTATTAAAAGTCAAAAAATGCATCTTGTATAAGAGCACCCATTCTAAAAAAGGTACCTTTTTATTCGCAGACACATCTCGTATGCCTAATTTCATACCTAATGACCAAGTGGTATAAGGGACTAATATCGTACCTCATAGCCAAGTAGTATGATTCCTAATAGAATTACCGTATGGTTCAACTGCCATTAGATGCACTATTTCATTAAAATAAAATGATACCAAAAGAATCAACTTATGGAATAAATGTGATTCCTAAAAGAAAAAAAGTTTATTTAAAAATGTTTTGGAAAATATAAAATTTACAAAAAATTTTTTAATAAAAATTAGTGCAACCTTTTAAATATATCATCTTTTCTGAAAAATTACTAAAAACCAAAGAATGCATCCTTTCTATAAGAGCACCTATTTTAAAAAACTATTAAAAGTAAAAAAATTGCATCCTTTTCATAAGATCACCATTTCTAAAAAGGGTAATTTTTATTAAGAAATACATCTCATGGGACTAGTTTCGTACCTAATCACCACGTGGTATGACTTTTTGACTAATATCGTACTTAATTGCCAAGTGGTATGACTCCTAATAGAAGTAGTGATTGGTACAATTGCCATTAGATGCACTATTTTATTAAAAAAATAATACTAAAAGAATCAACTATTGGAATAAACGTGATTCTTAAAATTTAAAAAAATTTATACAAAAATGTTTTGGAAAATATAAAACTTACAGGAATATTTTTTGATAAAAAATAGTGCAACCTTTTAAATATAATCTTTTTCTGAAAATTTACTAAAATCCAAAGAATGCATCTTTTCTATAAGAGCACATGTTTTAAAAAAACTATTAAAAGTCAAATAATGCATCCTTTTTATAAGATCACCGTTTCTAAAAAAGGTAACTTTTTATTAAGAAACACATCTCGAAGGACTAGTATCATACCTAATTACTACGTAGTATGACTCTTTGACTAATATCGTACTTAATTGCTAAGTGGTATGACTTGTAATATAAATTGCACCTGCATTAATACTAATACCAAAAGAATCAACTATTGGAATAAATGTGATTCTTAAAATAAATAAAAAGTATACAAAAATGTTTTGAAAAATATAAAATTTACAGGAATATTTTTAAATAAAAAATAGTGCAACCTTTTAAATATAACTTTTTTGAAAAAATATTAAAAACCAAAGAATGCATCATTTCTATAAAAGCACCTTCTCTAAAAAGAATACCTTTTTATAAATAGACACATCTCTCGTAGGATTAATATCGTACCTAAACACCAAATTGTATGACTCTTACTAGAAGTATTCTTTGGTACAACTGCTAAAAGATGCACTGTTTCGTGAAAAAAATGGACGTCAATAGTGCAAAAAAATTGATGCTAATGGTCTCAACTTGTACATTTAATATATTGTAATAGATATTTGGTATTAGTTTTTAACTGATTATGTGCTGCCTATTCATACATAAAGTTGAATAAATCTAAGACCTTAATTTATTAAAGTTTGTGTCTTTAGTAAAGTTAGGAAACCAGTTAATTGTAATAAATCTGTTATGCGTTGCTATTTAATTTAAGTTCGGGTACGAGTTAATCTGGGTATATATATCCGTCATACGTGGGTTGTTTGCATCTTGTTGAAATCTTTGTTTCTATTATTTATAAATACTAGTAGTTGCCTAGATCATTTACTAAAAACCAAATAATTAATTTTAAGAAAAGTGGCTGATAGAACGTATGAAAAATATGTGTGCAAACTAGACTAGCCTAGTGCTTATGATTAATATGTAATATTCTCTTGGCATGAACTTACGAACTAATTATGGGTAGCTGTGATACTAAAGTTTTTTGTTGATATTGGTGTAAAATTAAAATCTGACTTAAGAAATTTATCTAATCAATTTAGATATAATTGACTGATGATCATTAATCTTTAAATTATGGGATAATGAATATGGGCAGTCTACCTGTTGTAACAAGTTAATTATTAGTAATATTATCATGAGTTTAACTCTTTTATTTATTTTGTGGGTTACCGAATATAAACTTGATTATTAATTTTGGGTTATTAAATGCTGACTTACATACACGTGCAATTAATTATTGTCATGTAGATTACTTCTATGTGAGATTATGTTTGATTTAATTATAGCAATTCGATTATTTATGTTAACTAACAGAATTATAGATTATTAGTCCATAGCTTATAAGTAATAGTTAATAATTAATTATCATCGTAAATGATATTTTTGTGGGTCTCCATGTTTTATGGGTTGCATTTCTTTTCCTGACCCGCTTGTAGGAATATCTAAATTAATATATATATTTTTATTTATTGTTAGGGTCTTAGAAGTGGTTGAAATTACTTCAACGAGATACGTATAATCGTATGTATAAATTTAATCTCTTGGCTGCTACAATTTAATTATAATTATTTTATAGTGATTATCACAAAATTAAGGTAATTCTAATAAAACATGATAGGTAGAAAGCTCTTAGAATATGTAAATAATGATTGTTTCTCGGCCAAAGAATCATGAGGTAGAATTGTCGCTGACCCATTACGTGGCCATAGGCCGGAGGGTGAATTAGGGTCTACCATCCATGAGGGCAGCGTTTGTGATCATCGGCCACGACTTGGTGTAGGCTCATATTTTATATTAATATGCTCAGAATGGGTTAAATATTTATGGTATTTACCGTTATATATACTTATTAATTTTATCACTGACGTAGATTTAGCTTTGCAGGTGGGAGTCCTTTCATCGGCGACTAGTTCGGTGGGACACAGGATGGATACGCTGTCTAGTTATCCTATTTGTTCAATTTATATAAATTTTATTATTATTTTATTTAAATTAATAATGATAGATGTGAGTACTTATGTTTGACCCTAGGGGCTATATTTACTATTTGTACGTGTAATGTACTTAACATTCATGGATTATTTATTTCGTTATGTTTGTATTGTTTGTACTTATTTAAATGTTAATCTTAATTTATTACTTTTATTATTTGTTTAAATTTATTTTATTTTTCTTTTTTGGGTTTTATATTTTATTTTTATTATTTGTACCTTTTTTATAATACTTGGCTCGTGCTCTAACTATAGTTAATATATATATAAATAATAATAATTTACCAGTTCCCTTGAGTTTGCTACTAATCATAGTTGGAGACAAGGGCTAAGATTGTTATTGTAGGTTGTGTTGAGTAGATTTGACATATATTTCAAAAAGTAATATTTTTATTATTTAATTAATTCAAACCTTATTTATTTAAAGGATCCTCAAGTATGCCCGGGTATTCAATCTTTTTTATTTTTTATAATCAGTCTTCATTCTCCCACTAGTTAATAATAATAATAAAAATTTCAAATAAAAATTCCGAAAAAAAACAGATGGAAAAAGAAAAGTTTTTTACTAGAAAAAAGAGAGAGTTTTTTACATTATTGAGGGTGAAAAAATCAAACCTAATTAACATAAAATGGAAGAAATCAAATTATCTATGCTGCCCTTGTCTGGCGGCAGTGGCAACCTTAACTGCCCAAGGTCAAGATCAGTCGTCCTCAACTAATTTGATTTATTTTTACAAAAAAAGACAGTAGGGCAATCAGATTTGGCTTCCCCCACCGTCGCTGACCAAATTTTCTTTAAAAAAATTTAAGTTATTGCCGTGGCGCGGGAGACGGCCACTCAAAGATGTCGAGGTTATCAAACAGCCCTTAGTTATTGCGGGCAGCTAATTTATATTATTGTTTTTAATAAGAAGGTAATTTTGATGTTATGATATTTTTTTCATTTTTTTCGATAATTATACCTTATTTTCCCACTATTAACAATATCCAAAATTATCTCTTGTGTTTTTGGTAAAAAGCTAAAAAAATGGTGGAACAGCGTTGCACCTGCTTTGAAAAAGTGGTGCATTTATTTTCTGTGCACCTCGCCAACATCTACCCGACGGCTAATGTCCAACGAAAAATGCTATTTTGGTGAAAAAAAGCCGACCCTACTTTACAGGCAAGAATGAGTATTTTCTGAAGAGCTAAATATACTTGAACCTATGGCTTTTCCGGACCGGATTTGCAGGGTTAAACTTTCCATGCAGCGTCTACGCTCAGGTGGCAGTTGCAAGCTGCCACCGATAATGGACAAGATGAGGACATACGATCGAGATAGCGTCTCTCTCTTCACTCTAACAGAATAGCCGACCATGGAAACAGAAATAGTGGCAGTCTACTTGCAGACGGTATTTGCAGGGCTAAACTTTCTGTGCAGCGTGTACGCTCAGGTGGCAGTTGCAAGCTGCCACCGATAATGGCCAAAATGAAGACATAAAAGAAGAACTGAAAATGGCCAAGATGACAACATTCCATCGAGCTAGCGTCTCTCTCTTCACTCTAACAGAATAGCCGACCATGAAAACATATAACGTCCATAATATATAGTGATGCGCTACGTTACCGTTGTGTAAGTTAGCTCTTCTTCTTCTACTACTACTTTTCTTTGCTCTTGTTTAGGCTGAATCTCTATTGTTGAAATTTTTATCACAGCTCATGCTTTCTCCTTGTACACTGTGGCAGTGGTGTCTTAGGTAAATCTCCTAATATATAGTTGTTTCAAGTACAGTCGCACACGAAAAATTTAGAAAGTAGTTTCCCAATAATAAAGTAGAGGTCAGAAAAAAATTTAAACCGGTGGTACCATACTTTTTGCCTTCTTAATGAATGTTTCATTTGTGATTCAGGATTGAAAGAGCTCAAAACTGTTTCCCGTGGGGAGGTTGCCTAGATGTTAGTTTTGATAATTAGAGTACATTGATATCGGAAACAAGTAAGTTCATTCGTTTTCTTTTTGAAATATAATGTATGTTTAATCAAGATAATTTCTTTTTTATTTCATACCGCAAACACACTGAGGAGATTATTCTTTTTATCAAGCATGCTATATGTCAGAATATCAAGCTAGTCACTATGTCAATTATCTCAGTGTGTATTGAGAGACCCGTGCCTCACTAATGCACTCGCAGAAGGCAAGTGTCTATTGGGCTTTAATCTGCAACCAACCATCTCCCAGATCAATAATTATCTATAGCAATATGTATTGATAGACCCTTACAATGTGTCATATAGTTTATTAAATTCCTTTTCCATGATAGATCATATATAATTCTCTGCATGCTTAATCTTTTAAACGGACTATAATTAATTAACCTCATTGAACCAAGTAGCATTTTTAATTTTATCAATAGTTGTCCATTTTTCTGAAGCAAGAGTATATTTCTTTGAGATATATATAATAGTTTTATGATAATTAACAACTTATTGTTTTTTTCTCCCTAAATTATAGAATGGATTTTAATCTTGAGTTTGAAGAAAATCCAGTAACTTGGACTCCACCTGCTGAAGGAGTTACTATTGAACACATTTTTAACACATTCTTTGATACCGATGATCATGTCAAGTCGAAAAACGTGTCGGACATGACAGAAGCAAAGTTTGATGATAGGCAACTACCATTATTTCTGTCAGAGAAACTATTTTCTTCGTTGTCACCCGGTAATCAACAATATTTACAAAGTGGCTTTCAAATTATTGAATATCCTTATGTTATTGGTGAAGAAAAGATCTTTGAGAAAATACAAGAAATGTACATGGGTAATACTGGGACATCTTGTAACTCACCCCTCGATGTTTGAAGATGCAACAATGTTCTATCCTGAAAGGAGTCGATAGAAGCATTTGTACGAACAGTATAGAAATTAATATCTTTTTCAATGGACAGAACGGCCTGACATTAGCTACCATGTTGGCTAAACTACTGTAGGTACTCAAGTTTACATTATTTTTCTTTAAATTCATTTATTTCAGTTTTAAATATTAATATAATGTTATTTTTTTCCATTCAGAGGGAAAGATGTCCCATATGTGAATATCCAATTCGCCATCATCAATATTACTATACAAGAAGTGGTGGCAAAGTTATTAAACTTTGCGTCAAAATGCTAGATCCAAATTCTTCCCTGCCAACCGATGATAACATCTGGTTTTGGTCCTACGATGGTGACTTATCCACTTCTACCTCAAGGACTATCATGCCTTCAGATATTGGTAGCCTTTCTTTTGGAAGATTTCTTGATAAAATGTTTAATATTTGCAGTGCCAAACTATTAGTATTTGGGTATGTTTATTTTTTATTCCTTAAAGTTAGACTCTATGTAAACCGTAAAAGTTTTATAATTATTTTATGTAAATTGATTGTAGGTTCAGGTCAACAGTAGCTATGTTTTATTGTTCAAAGGCCAATATATATCAAATTTCTCACCCTCGTGGATTGTCCTCTTTATCCACCAATTAAGTGGTTCAACCAACAAATCAATGAGGTATAGCTATATATATTTCATATAATATGATATATAAAAATAATATTTTTTAGGTGTTTTATTGTTGTGCCATAGGTTATTGAAGGTGGAACTGATATTTTGTTTAAAGAAATTGGAGGATATTTAAGTTCCCCACACTTGAAGAATCTTGGGAATACTCGTTTGAATTATGTTATAGGATTGCTGGAAAGAGAAAAAATGGAATTTAAGGTAAGATTATCTCATTTTTTTCTTATTTAATTGTTGTATCTATTATTTATTAGGATTGATTTGTTTTTTTTGCCAAAGGAATCACTGGAGCTGCTATGTAGTCGACTGGCAAAAGCCCACTTTTCCTATCAAATAATGGGTCTCAATTTGATTAGACACAAGCTTCTCTTTCTTCTATTTGTGTGGGACATGCGTCTCCAATGTTTAATATCAGAACAAGAAAAAGAAAAGCCACAAGGACCTTCGTCTAGTTACGGAGCGAAGTTGTTTTCTAATATATGGAGACCTTTTTCTGATCTTCTACATGCCTCTATTGAAGAAGATGATGGGAAAATAGGCCTGATCAGTAAATACTCTCCCATCTTCTTGAGCTCTTCAAAAGAATTTTTCTTGATAAGTCGTATGTTCCTTATGAAGATGACCATTTTTGCTATATGACTAGTTTGTTGGCGTCTGTGTTAGCACTTAAATTTGTTGCCAAGAAGGCCGGAGATAGTTCACTGACATTTGATATTGGTATGAGAAAAGTTGCTATAATATCTGAGGATGAATTTTTTGAACTTCGAAAGCAATGTCATATCTCTGAAGAGGCATACCTATCATCAATCAGCTTATCAAATGTTTGGAAAGCAGATGGAGGAAAGAGTAAAGCTTTTTTTGCTAAGACTCTTGACGATAGATTTATATTGAAAGAAATAAATCAAATTGAGCTTGATAGTTTCAAAAGTATGGCTCCGTCTTACTTCAAACATGTGACACAAGAGATGCCAAGTGCTTTGGCAAAAATATTTGGAGTATATACGGTAGTTTTTTTGATGATTACTTTCAAGTTTCTTAATGGTTTATGTTATTAACTGTCTTTTATTTTATTATAGGTTTCTACTCTGGACAAGGAATTTTCCATCATTGTAATGGAAAATATTTTTGCTGGTAAAAATATATCAAAGATATATGATTTGAAGGGGGCACACTATAATAGGTTTATAACAGAACCAGCTAAAGTACTTTTAGATGAGAATTTTGTTCACGATATTACAGGAAATCCCTATTTTATAGGAGTGAACGAAAGGGAAGATTTATTGAAAAAAATGAGAAATGACACAAAATTTTTGAAGGTATTTTTATCCCTATCTTTACTTTTATTCAATTAGCATTTTTTTCCAATATAAAAATTACACATAAATTCATCTACTTTTTTTGTCATACGCATATTCCCCGCTTTTAAAGATTGATGTGAGTGTGTTTATTCCGACTATGGAACTGCAATCTGTAATCTGCATGCTTGAGATTGTGCAATATAGACTAGAACATTTTTAATAACTAGACCAGGCATACAATGTGACTAATCTCGAATTACGTCAGCACAAGACGACAAATATTATTTTCTTATCCTGCATTTAATTTATTAAAACAAACTTTTAAAATTGCATGGGACTCGTTTTACTTTTCCTATTTCCTTTTTTGAGCTTAGCAAAAAATGCATCTTATTAATTTGTTTGATATTGTTTTTCAGGATATGAATATTATGGATTATTCCCTCATGGTCGGAATTGACGATAATCTCCAAGAATTCAACATTGGGATAATTGATTATCTTAGACCATATACATTTGATAAGATTGTTGAAACCGTGGCGAAGTATATTGCACGATGCTTTACGTGGCCCACAGTTGTACCTCCACAACATTATGAGAGAAGGTTCAAGGAATTTCTATCTACCCATCTTAGAGGACATCCTGCTTGGCCACTTAGAGATGTAGAAGAGGATGTAGACGGAGCTAGCATGTTTTAGGTGAAAATTGTCTACCGCTATTGATTTTGTCTTTGATCTTTTTCCCAATTTATTTTGTTTTTGGTTGGCTGTCATGTTGGGTTCTAAGTGATTGTTCTACATTTTTCACTACGATTCTTGGAGAGGACCATCCGCTTCTTTGCGTAGCATGATGAGAAAAAGACCCAGACTGGTGGAAAAAGATTAAATATATTGCTACTGTAACGGAGCTTTTGGCTACTCTTTTTAGCAGGGAAGAGCTAGTGGAGAGACCCACCTGCATTAAAAATTTATTTTATTTGCATTGATGTTACGTTTGGATTTTAAAAATATTCAGTAGTGGATAAATATAAATGACGTTTTGCAAAATATTGTTTGAAGTATTGCTTCCCATAGTTGCTTAGAATGGCTTGTGAGGAGAATATAAACCTTTTTTTATTGCATTAACATTAATTAGGATTGTTAAGTATTTAATATGAGAACCTTTTTTCCCTCTTTACATATAATTAATATATTTTGATTCTAAGCTTGCTTCTTTAGCAAAGAAAAAACAGACCGCATAAAGGTTCTAATTTTTGTTAATTTCAAAACTAAATACACACTTCCCTCAGACGATTGGGGAGGCGGCTGGAAGATGGGGATGGGACTGGACTCCTAAAGGGCTTACAAAAGAATTGTGCATGGAGAGGGATGATTACCATGGCCTATAATAGGCGAAACAGTGATTATGGGCGTCTTCTCCATTTATGCAGGATTCGTGACTTGTAGTAACACATTTGCCTGGGCGGCGATTGCTCGGAATAATATGATTTTAATACATATATGTTATAACAGGTTCTGGGAATGACTGCTAATCCCTCCATGCTCAACTTTTGGGTGGTCTTTGATTTCTTCTTGCGCATCTCTACAATGACGTCAAGCTCACCACATTCCATATCTCGATGAATTGTTATCCCATTATGCAAGCCTATTGTAAAAATGACTTTTACTGTATAAATGTATCCTTCTTCCACTTTTATAAAGATGTTATAAGCGAAGTTGGCTTGTAATGTCTGTTGACTTATTTTGGATCTCTCGATCCACTCTTTTGCCGGCCTAGTTAGGTTAAAAGAATTACCACATGTAATTGCTTTTTGTTAAGCTCTTTAGAGTTTTTATTTAAACAAAAATTTAAAATAAAAAAAAGATGATTGACTCATCATTGTTTTTACAAATTTATGGGCATCCCTTCGTGCTCAATCTCAAAAGATGATGCTAGACAGGGGATTTCAAACCTCACTTTTTGGTTACATTGATGAACTTTTCAAATATTAAAAATTGTGCTATTAAATGTTCATATAGAGATAGCATAAAATCTTAAAACAAATTTTAGAGATACAAAGTAATATTTATCTTCTCAAAATATTGCTCTCTCTTCCGGCAAAGTTGGAGTTAGAATTGCGTTTGAGAGAAAGAAAAAAAATCTCCAAACCAACGTAAAAGAAACCCCAAAAAATAACTTCATTTCAAGATATAAACTACAAGAGGCATAATGAAAAACGAAATAGCATTTGCCTAAATTATTTCAAATATCATTCCGCAACGCATATTCCTTATTATCTGAATCACACATTTTTGTTCAGAAGAAAAAAGAAGAGCATGCCTTTGTTCATGTTAGACTCAAGTAGATGCCTGCCTCAAGATTAGGATCTCCCAACTGCTATTCTTTTAACACGCTGTTATCAGGGAGCCACATAAAATGGTTGCTTCTCTTTCATGCATCTCCATTTGCAAAGGAAGAATACTTCAAAGTCATACATTCTTCACTAGTCAAATAAGAGGTGAAACAAACTTTGAACTTAATAGTAAGTGAAAATCAACCACCTGAGAATAAAGAACAGATTAACGCCCGAAAATCATTGATCCTAGCTGCTCTTTTCGCTCTACAATCGCTAAGGCGTCCATTAATTTGTCGACAAAGGTCAGCCAGAATCGTTTACGCAATCTAGAAATGGTGTCGCATAGGCTCCATGGAGGGGTCATCATTTGTCGAACGATCCGATCCTGGGCCGCAATGGAGTCTGCAGACACCCACTCACAAATGGATGCAGGATCCGGCCAGCAGGGCCTGATCTGCACGCTCCGAAGGTAGCAGCCGCCATAGTTCATACGTTTTAATTGCTCTGGTGGCGGCCCCAATACTACTTCATCTGATCCCAGCTCCACCGCCCACCGGAATGGGGAGAGTGTCTGGGGAGCTTCCTCCTCGACCAAACCCTCCCCAAAGAACCATTGATGTCTTCGGGAAGAATGGAGCTCGGGAAAACTCAATCTCTTCAATATGTCACTGGCGACGGCAGGCTCCAGCTTCTGGCACAAGACACATGCGTCGACTGCAGGAAGATGGTGCGAAAGGCTCCTGAAACTGTTGGTAGGAGGGTGGAAGACAAGGACTTTGCCCACCACAGTTTGAGTAGCAGACTGGTGGGCGCACAGGCAGACCCCATCCGAGAGCACCATCGTCCGGTCGTTGAGCCACACCGGATCGATGTCGTGGTGGTATCGGCAGGTCGCCCATTGGGCCATCCCTGGCTGGCACGTCGTGGTGCATAACAGATCTTCGTACCGACAGGTAACCATGAAGACGACGCAATCTGGCGATGTTGGTGGAGCCGAAAAATCAAACCAGAGTCTATGGACATGAGCCTTATCTGGGACGTAGAATGTGGGCAGTCTGATCATGGCACGGGAGAAGGGGTTGAAGAAAAAGGGATGGAATGAGGTCAGGCCCAGATCATAATCGGTCACGGGTTCATCAGCCACAAGTAGCCACCCGTGGCGAGCCATCAGGAAGATGCAGGATTGCAGCTCTTGAAGTCTCCTCGGGTAGCTCCGCCAGCACGACCCGTCCACAAACTGGAACTTATCCGACCCCAACAGTTCCCTCTTACGCCATCTCCAACAGGGGCTGATCTGCCAAAACTCAAGCTTGGGGTCCGGGACGGCGGCGACGGCGACGGCGACCGAGCGCCAGGCGGTGCAAACACCGCGAAAGGCCAACTGGTGGACGAATGACCCGAGACGGCCAAAGATGAGAAGTAACAAGTCCGGATCAAGGTTCGACCACATATCTTTGCTTTCCTTCGCCCTTCCGCCCTCTCCTTCCCCGCAGATTTCCATCATATCATCGCCGCTGATCAACATTAAGGAGAAAAGGAGATTCAAAAGCATAATACCAAACCATAAAAATACTCTATGAAGGCCGCGGTTGGAAATTAGCGATCAATTGGACGACAGCCCTGAGCAAAAGGGGTGGCGTCGGAGATGGCAAGATCAAATCTTTCCAACAAAAACAGAACGCCGGACGCATCAATCGCAGATTTCGATCACAAATCGAAGGATCGAATCAACAGTTAAAACGGCAAGGGGCAAAGGAAGCAGCGGATGCGGTCCGACGGCGACCGACTCGCAGGGGGCCCGATGGTGAGAACATGCCGGGCCTTGGGACTTGGGAGGAAGACTAACGACACAAGTCCCATTTAGAATTCGAGCCCGATTGGTTTACTCATTATATTAAAAAAATTATATAAAATAAATAATAAATATATAAAAACATTTTTTTATAAAAAAAATAATTATTAATATTACCCATTAATAAAAAAAATTAAAATTTATTCGAAAAAACATAAATTTGACCAAGTTTATATTTAAGATATTTTTTTTTACTTTGAAGGCGAATCACCGTTAATGTCGTGATGATTTACCCTTATTGTGACTATGAGGCGGCCGAATTTTCACGCCTTTTTCTACCCATGACCATAAAGTAATTATATTTTACTAGCTATCTTCCTCGCTAATGATCATCATTTGTCCAAGAGTCTAAAACTATATATATAAATGCATGATTCGACAATGACATTAAGGGTGATTAGATTAATCACCTCCACCATTTTTTTTGCATGGGAGTAGGCCGCCTTTGATAATAGGGTGGTTGAGTAAAAAGCTCTTTAGTTTCACTAACAAACTTGATTATTTATATTAATTGACTTAAATAATTGAGTTTAAATGAGTACCTAATTATCCATTTAAATTATAAAAAATAATAACATCATACAAGTGGAAGCCTAGTATCCATACAAGTGTGGATGACAGGTACCTTAATTTTAATGTTGTGATTAATTGCAAACGTTGAGATACGTTTAGAGAGTTATAGTTACTTTCAACCCGTCCATACAACCCTATCTGCCCTGGATGATCCACGTTGTCATTTAATCCTACATCCACAACCTAGACTTTCAATTTTTTCCTTCGTACATCTGTGTATATTTTGAGCTACTTTCATTTCCAGTGTTCACTTAACTATGGACCCACTACTACCACATCTCACAACTCTCACCAACAAGTAGGAGTACGGCAAGGTCATCCATATTGGGCTTTAAATGGAGTCATTCCTATATTAATTTGATAGGAATTATTATATGTGAACTCTACCAATGATAGGTATTGTTCTCAATCACCTCCCCAATCGAAAATACAAGACCTTAACAAATCTTCCAAAGTCTATATTATCCTTAATGTTTGACCATCAATCTAATGATGATAAGTAGTATTTAGCCGAGTCTCAGTGCCCAAAGCCTACTAAAAAGCTTTCCATGAATGACAATTAAACAACGGATCTCTATCAGACACAATTTCCTTCAAAATTCCATGATACCAAACAATGTTATCCATGTACAGTTTAGCTAATTGTAGAGTTGTTCGGCCTAACTTCAAAGGAATAAAGTGTGTAGCTTTCATCAATCTATCCACCACTATCCAAATAGAGCCATTTTCTTAAAAGATTTGGGAAGTCCTGACACAAAGCCACATGCCACACACTCTCATTTTCACTCAGGTATCCCTAGTAGTTGAGCAATCAACTAGGAAGTTGATGATTAGCTTTCACCTGTAAACACGTTAAACATTTAGACACATAATTTGCTATATCTCTTTTCATAACCATCCACTATTAAGTTCGTTTTATGTCTTGATACATCTTTGTTATACTAGGATGGATAGATAATCTAAAACAATGTGCCTCTTCTAATATGGATTTCCTCAACATATCATCCTTAGGAACACACAACCGTTATCCACTTGGATATCCGTAGACTTCTTCATATAGGTTGTCAACTCCTTTATCACCAATTTGTGCCAACTTGATTCTATCAATCATATTATTAGAAATGACAAGGTTAGCCAAAAATCCATTATCATGACAAGAATGATTAATAGCTACCAACTCCCCTATCATAGCTCACAATCTGGCAACCTATTGATGTTTTTCAGTTTTCCCCTTCTGTCAATGCATCAGCCACCACATTATCCTTCCAAGGGTGATACAATAGCTGAAAATCAAAATCTTTTAGATATTCTATCCATCTCCTCTAGTGTGAAATTCAAATTTCTTTGAGTAAAAATATACTTCAGGCTCTAGTGATCGATGAAAACCTCGAACTCTGAACCACACAAGTAATGTCTCTATAGTTTGAATGCAAAAACTACTGCAGCTAATTCCAAATCATGTGTAGCATAGTTCTGCTCTTGAATTTTCCATTGTCTCGAAGCGTAAGCTACCACCTTCCCATGCTGCATAAGTACACAACTCAAGCCCAACGTATAGCATGATTATATACAACATAGCATTCGTTCCCATTAGGAAGAGTAAACACCGGTGTTGATGTCAAACTCTCCTTCAAGCTCTAAAAACTTTTGTCACATTTCTCATCCCATACAAAATTCACATCTTTCCGGGTCAATCTATAATATTTATAAAATATTTTACTACTTTTTCTTTCGAACTAGTAAATATTTAATAATAATGTTTTCCCTCAAATGTACTAATTCTTATTTGTTTTTTATTATTTCTTTTGTATTAAGTATGCCAACTTAATTACATTAGAAAATTTTCTCGGAAAAATTCAATACATGGTATGTGGAATAATGTATTGATTTATTACATGACACAATGATCAATGTATTCCTTCAATGCAACACTAATGTAGTTACATGGTACGTTTCAAAATTTAATTAATGTACATTGATCAATATCTTTATTCAATTATCTTCATAATACATTTCATATTTCAATATGGTAATAAATTCATGCGTACTTTTAAGAGGTTAAAAGGAATGTTTAATTAAGTAAAGTATCAACTATGATCAACAAGGACAACAAAATAGATAGTAGTCTCAATCGGTTAGACCAGTGGTCCGATTAACAAATGGAGTCATTCCTATATTAATTTGATAGGAATTATTATATGTGAACTCTACCAATGATAGGTATTGTTCTCAATCACCTCCCCAATCGAAAATACAAGACCTTAACAAATCTTCCAAAGTCTATATTATCCTTAATGTTTGACCATCAATCTAATGATGATAAGTAGTATTTAGCCGAGTCTCAGTGCCCAAAGCCTACTAAAAAGCTTTCCATGAATGACAATTAAACAACGGATCTCTATCAGACACAATTTCCTTCAAAATTCCATGATACCAAACAATGTTATCCATGTACAGTTTAGCTAATTGTAGAGTTGTTCGGCCTAACTTCAAAGGAATAAAGTGTGTAGCTTTCATCAATCTATCCACCACTATCCAAATAGAGCCATTTTCTTAAAAGATTTGGGAAGTCCTGACACAAAGCCACATGCCACACACTCTCATTTTCACTCAGGTATCCCTAGTAGTTGAGCAATCAACTAGGAAGTTGATGATTAGCTTTCACCTGTAAACACGTTAAACATTTAGACACATAATTTGCTATATCTCTTTTCATAACCATCCACTATTAAGTTCGTTTTATGTCTTGATACATCTTTGTTATACTAGGATGGATAGATAATCTAAAACAATGTGCCTCTTCTAATATGGATTTCCTCAACATATCATCCTTAGGAACACACAACCGTTATCCACTTGGATATCCGTAGACTTCTTCATATAGGTTGTCAACTCCTTTATCACCAATTTGTGCCAACTTGATTCTATCAATCATATTATTAGAAATGACAAGGTTAGCCAAAAATCCATTATCATGACAAGAATGATTAATAGCTACCAACTCCCCTATCATAGCCCACAATCTAGCAACCTATTGATGTTTTTTCAGTTTTCCCCTTCTGTCAATGCATCAGCCACTACATTATCCTTCCAAGGGTGATACAATAGGTGAAAATCAAAATCTTTTAGATATTCTATCTATCTCTTCTGTGTGAAATTCAAATCACTTTGAGTAAAAACATATTTCAGACTCTAGTGATCGATGAAAACCTCGAACTCTGAACCAAACAAGTATTGTATCCATAGTTTAAATGCAAAAACCACTACAACTAATTCCAAATCATGTGTAGCATAGTTCTGCTCTTGAATTTTCCACCGTCTCGAAGCGTAAGCTACCACCTTCCCATGTTGCATAAGTACACAACTCAAGCCCAACGTATAGCATCATTATATACAACATAGCATTCGTTCCCATTAGGAAGAGTAAACACTAGTGTTGATGCCAAACTCTCCTTCAAGGTCTAAAAACTTTTGTCACATTTCTCATCCCATACAAAATTCACATCTTTCCTAATCAATCTATAATATTTATAAAATATTTTACTACTTTTTCTTTCGAACTAGTAAATATTTGATAATAATGTTTTCCCTCAAATGTACTAATTCTTATCTGGTTTTTATTATTTCTTTTGTATTAGTATGCCAACTTAATTACATTAGAAAATTTTGTCGGAAAAATTCAATACATGGTATGTGGAATAATGTATTAATTTATTATATGACACAATGATCAATGTATTCATTCAATGCAACACTAATGTAGTTACATGGTAATTTTCAAAATTTAATTAATGTACATTGATCAATTTCTTTATTCAATTATCTTCATGATACATTTCATATTTCAATATGGTAATAAATTTATTTGTACTTTTAAGAGGTTAAGAGGAATGTTTAATTAAGTAAAGTATCAACTATGATCAACAAGGACAACAAAATAGATATAGTCTCAATTGGTTAGACCAGTGGTCCGATTAACACCTCGAAAGTAAGAGGTTTCAAGTAAGGGATTCTTGATGAATCATTGTTTGGGAATTAAACGGTCATCATGTTTGGGTTGTGAACAAGGGTAGTTGGTTGCGGACAATTTAAGAAGTCCACAATTTTAGACCATGTAGGAGAAATAAGGGCACACTTGACATTATGAGAAAGTTACATTTATAAATATAAGCAACTCTTTTTCCAATTCTCAAAACCTTATTAAAACATTTTTTTCCTATCTTTTTCATCATCGATCATCATTGGGGAGATTTTTCTTGAAGAAGATTGTTAGCGATGATGTAGTTTGCAATTAAATTTAGCATTAAATCCTAGATTAAGGTTTGTAATGGACTTAGTCTAATTGTTTTGTCATGTCATTGTATATCATATGAGTTGTTGCTTTGATTTGAGGTTTGGTTTATTAACATTTAATGATCGAAGTAGATTATAAATTTTATGCCATGGATTTAATTAGATCATATATGATTTCGTCAAATCAAATTTTTGGGAATTAAATATGAGCTTTTTAATATAATTTCATGGTTTATTTAGATCCTTATAAGTCTTGATTTTGGTGTTGTTTTGATGAAAAGAAAATATGCTTTATAAATATATGTTATCGTATCAACTAATTCATGATTAAAAGAATGAAGACAATGTTTTATGATTACTTTTGCATTTTGTCAGGAAAGAAATTATCTCGTCCCATGCAAAAGTTGATGCACTAGTTTAAGTATGGTTCAAGGTCGTGGCATTCATACAAATAATTAATTTTTGGACTTCATTAAATAAAAATAGAACCAATTAATTAATGTAAGATTAATTAGATATTTGTGAGAGTCTTTGAACTATATTTGATGTACCATCAATTGAGTGCACACAATTGAGTGGTGTAAGAACATAATTTTTAGATGATCGTGATATTTGAATTAATACATAGATAATCACTAATATACTTGACTAAGATTTAAGTAGAATTTTAATTAATTAATTTTTATTGCATTAATACTTACTATATGTTCGTGATAGATGCTTATCAATGGATTGTGCATTAGATAGGTCATGTTATGCAATATTAATATGGATAGATAATTATTTAGACTAGCAAATTGTTAGACGCTACGAGCTAGGAGAACGAGGTGCGAACGTAACAGGTCTCATAGCATAGATCCATGATTTTAATATATATTGATTCACTTTGTCCTCTCCTATTTAGCACGTAAAGTTGATAATATTCATCCATTGTCCTGTGCCTGCCCCATCTGCCAAGCACATCACAAGTGGAATAGCGTTTGTTCTGTAAATGGTATGTTTAATATTTAGTAACACTTTCAAAAAATTGAAGACGAGAATCTCCATACCAACTAAGAAAGATCAGCTACCACTTGTATGAAACTTTCGGGAGTCAGCTTCCACAATTCTCTGATAAGTTGACCATTTAAAAATCTGAAGACAGATTGAGCATAAGCTCCCAGGTAATATCTGAATCGCAAAATGTAAAATTCACCCAGATGCCTCTTTGTTTTCTGGGAAGAATGAAGTACACTTGACTCTTTAGCAAGTCCGATGTCAAAATTAAAGTTGATTAATAACCAGTAAGTTTGCCTTAGGAGTGGATCACATGGATCCCACGTTTTTTGTTAAGATCTTCCCCTCTACATTTAGCAACAGACAATCCTTTTAATCCAAAATATCCTTTACCCAACCATATCTTTTGCTACCTTCAAGAAAACAACGCCATATGATCGTGTTTGGGCGAAAGGGCATTCCACATATCACCCATTCAGCTTCCTTGATTCGACCACCTCTGCACAGTATAGCCACTATGCATGCATAGTGGTCCATGTTTGGCTCAATGCCATAAAATTTATTCATCTTCTCAAACACCCGGATTCCTTCTTCCACTAGACCTCCATTTCTGCAATGAAGAGCAACAAATGCAACTCTATCTGGAATAAAACCCTGGAGCTCCATCTCATTAAATGATTCAATTGCCTTCAATGCCATACCGTGGCGAGCGAAACCTGATATAAGGGCTGTCCATGAGATTATGTTTCTCGCGGTCATGTCTTTGTATACTTAAAATGAACCCTCCAAGAAGCCGCACTTTGAATACATGTCCACTAACTTGTTCTGCAAAAATGTATCACAAAAGGAGACATTTGTTTTCAGGATAGGCCCATGAAGTGTGCCACCTGATGCAAGACTGCATAACCTCGAGCAAATGTATAGGAGACTTGCATATGTACATTTATCAGAAAGCACTAGAAAAAGCTGCATTTGTTTAAATAATTGGAATGCCACCTTGTGTTCTCCACTACGAGTGCAAGCTTCAATTAGTATATTCCATTATATGATGTCAGGCTCTCCGAGATCTAAAAGAACCTGCCTTGCCCGTGCATGGAGGCCATTTTGCTGATCGATTCTAGCAATTATGCTAGAATGCATCACAGAACAGAGGCAAGGGAGAGTCCAGAAATTGCTAAAGAAACATAATCGAGGCCACTATATGCATAGGAAGACATGAGGAACTTGCTACATAATCATTTTGACCATGACCAACCTTCTCAATCATAGCATGAATTTGCTGCACCTCTAACAAAGATGCAGATTTAAGAACTCCAGAAAACGAACCTTGGTTGGGTCGCAATCTTGTTGAAAGCAATTTTTTCAACAGAATAACAGCATGGGAGGAAATAACATTAGCATAACCCCATATCGGTGCATTCCAGGTGACAATGTTTGTTTCATCCATCTCATCAAACAAAATATGGGCACTTTCCAAATCGTAGCATTTGACGTAAGGATCTACTAGTGCACTGCCCACAATAATGTCATAAATAATGTTTCTTTTTATAGCCTTCGCATGAGCATATTGACCACAACGAGGTAATGCTTTTAGTTTGGTGCGAAGTTGATTACACTCGCAAATGTTGCCTGGCTGGGATAAAAGCCGCAGATAGACATATCCAACAGCAGAGAAAGAGCCTTCTCTGGTTTGTCACTTTTCGAGTATGCCATGATCATTGAATTCCAAGATACTGTATCTCTTATAGGCGTCTCTTCAAATATTTTCTTGGCACTAAAGAATACTACAATGCTTCTCATAAAAATTGATCAGGGAGTTCATGACAATGACCTGGACAACCATGCCTACTTTCATAATTAGACCATGTAATCGCACCCTGAGGGTGAAATCTTCCACTGACCAAATTGCAGGAAGGCCGCGAACAAAAATGTATTTTTCAAACTCGCAACCCGTTCTGAAGAGTTCTTTGAACAAATTGAATGAATCCTCAATTTTTCCATTCCTAAAATACAAAACCATCATAACATTGCAAGTAACAAAATTCTTGACTGGCATTTCACCAAACAACTTCACTGCATATTCCAAGAAATTATACTTACGAAACACATCAAGCAACGCAGTCCCAGAAAAAGCATTCGAACGGAGATGCCCAGTCTTCAAAATCAGCGACTGCAGCTGAACACCACAGGCAAGTGTCAAGCAATGCCAAAGGCAACGAAACGTGAACTGTGTTGGCCTAAAACCGTACATCATCTCCAAAAACGTTCTCGTAGCTTCTCTATACTGGAATCCATGAGCATACACAGAAATGATAGAATAATACGAGACTACATTCCTTTCACACATTTCATCAGACACCCTGTGGGCAGCCCAAATACATTTTCTATCCTCTACAAACAATACAATCAGAGTCATATATTTTTATAATAAAACATGGTTAAAATGTTTAGATTGATTACATGAATTTAATTTGACTATTTTTTTAATAATCTTGTCACCACCAGCAAGCCATTTTGATGTTTTATTAAAGTATATAAAAAATTAATTTCACGAAGTGCCAAAAAACTATTATGAGTTATAAAAAAATGAACATAAAGGGGTTAAAAAAATGAATGTTAAAAAGTGCCCAAAAATGGATGTGAAAAGGTATCAAGTCACATTTATTATATTTTAATAAATTTAAATGTGACTCTTAAGGGAAAAAAATGATTTA
>JAURVB010006758.1:0-16986 GCA_033002965.1 Piper betle | reverse complement strand
AGAAGCCAAACAATGGCCTTGATGCTCAACATAACTACACAAAAGTTTTCCATCTCAATATATTTCTTGCCACATATAGAAGCAAAGGAATGAAGCACTGTGAGAACCCATGAAGGATCCTCACGGCATTCTCGCAGAATAATGTAAGAAGTCTCACACATAAAGCTGATGTTATCAACTGCCCGACAAATACAGGCAAGTATAACAGCTCCATACATCAACTGATCAAGTTTTGCACGTTCTGAATGCAAAGTGGCAACCTTATCTCCGTTGATTATTTTGGTAGTCCTAACGCCACAAGGAATCTGCTTTTCATGTAAGGCATCATCATAGACAAGAATTTCTCTTTTAATAAGGAATTCTTCAATAAGGTAAAACAGGATGTTGTCCTTGCACATTTCCAGAAGGGCAGAGCGTGTGTTAACATCAGAAGCAACTGTGGCACAGAATAAAAACGTAAGCAACACACATCAGATATAATACTGCCAAGATTAGGAATCCTACCAACATGAAAGCATGGTAAAGCATAGCCTTGGGCTTACCTCCATCCACATGCACCATAAAGGAATCAGAACAGAAAGAGGAAAAATTAGCCTGAGTACATGATTGGTCTTTGACAAGCACAAAATTTTGGAGCAGTACCGAAAAGAAGACACAAGCCTTCTCCCTGGAAAAAAGGAGTGCCAAAAATTAGTTTCCAGATGACTCACCCAAAACAAGACAAAACATTTGTCTGGTAAGGCAAAGGCAGTTCTCTAAAATTGTGTATCCCTCAGAAATAGACAATAATAAGTACAAGAAAAATGCGGTAGGACTGAAAACCATTGTCCACCTATACCAATGTTTGGGACTAGAAAAGAACACCACAGCCTAAACCATATCTTTCAAACCTGCATTAAAAAATAAAAAATAAAAATAAAACCATAGTCAAACAGAGGTGGTCATTGGTTACAATCAAGCGTGACATTGTTTTTTAAGCCCAATGCACAAACCCTCCTGCATATATAAGGTCTGGAAAGGGTCGGGCAACAAAGGTCCCTACAATCAAGCATTAAAAGACGATGCAACAGAAAACATATGTGTAACTTAAGAATCACTTACTCAGGTACAAGAGTCCCTTCCATATGAAGAGCCAGAAGGCCATCAGCAACATTCCATTGCATGTCTGAAATGTAAGTAGAGCTTGATATAAAGTTCTTACAAGTAAGAAATATCCTGTGAAGTGAATTTGCATCTGACATGCTTGAGAAGACAACAAAATATTTACAACCAAGCACCTCAGCAGTTGAACAAACTGTTTCAGTTAACATATGGAGCTTTCCTTTTCCATCATGCCACATATCAAGGTCATAAGCAAGAAGTTTGCCACAAGATGGGCTGCTGGCCACTCCTTTATGTGGATGGCTTTCCACTTGGTTGGATGGTGGTATAACCAGTTCATTACAATCAATTACTGAGTTTACTACATCAGACATGTCATGTTGTAGCATATTGTGCTCAGCAGGCGCCTCCATGTAGACACCTCTGCCCGCTTCACGATCAGCTTTCACTAAATCAGCTCTTTCTATCACGCTGGAGTCAATATCAGGTAAAATGGGTGATAATGGTTCTGACATTGCAAGCTTATATCTCTCCCCATCAGCCTCAGTTTCCAAGTCCAGCAATGTCAAGTTACCCTCTTCAAGCTCTAATGCGCTTAACAAAAATGCTTTGTATTCTGATCACAAGATCGGGAGGCACTATCCTTGAGCTCTTTGTTGGGCAGAGACCATGTTCCTGTCATATTTGTCCCCACCATTGGACTTTGTCGGTTTACTTTACCAGATAAATTTGAGAAGGCTTATCCTTCCTTTGGACTCTCCCCTCTTGTTTTTGCTGAAAGGGGGAGAGGAGGAGCATCTCTTCCCTGTGAGCCCACCAACTTTTTATCTCCACAAATTTGCCTTCAAACATTTAAAATAAACAACACTAAATCTTAAATGCTTAAACATCAAACAAAACAATTCCAAAATAAAAATTAAACTACAAGAACAGAAGCCACCTTCACAAATTTACCTTCATACATATAAAATAACAAACACAATCAACACATCAAAAAATAAGAATTCAACAAACAAAGCCCAAAGCACGTTAACAAAAATTTCCCTTTCTTTCTGAAAAAAATTACCAAACATGAACCAACCAAAACAACACAACCAGATCAAACAAAAAGCCAAACCTGTCTTCCTCTGGCGGCAGCTAGACGACGACTCCTGCACAAAATCCTCAGACACGTACCCGTCGGCCGCGCATCTCGCCGCCGTGCTTGTCGACGCGCCGGCTACCCCGGCGTGTTCCCGCCGGCGCCGGATCCGGCGTAGTGTGTTATGAATATTGTTAGCATTGTTAGTAGAAGGGTAGTATTGTTAGTAGGGTTGTTAGTAGGGGTAATTGAGTAGGGGTGTTTGGGTAATTTCACTAGGAAAGATGCCTACAAAAGGGGGCTGTAACAGAATTGTGTAACAACTTTGTTTTGAAAATCAAATTCACCCTCTTGGAGATTGCTCCACCCCTTCCCACCTTTCTTGGAACCCAAGGAACCAGGGCGTCCTGGTTCTTCTCCCTTGGTTGCTGAAATTGCAGCCCTTCTTCCATCCTTCTTGCTGTTGATCTTCATCCCCTCTCTTCCAGGAAGTTCGCCCTCAAGATGGCACCAGCAAAGCAGAGTTCCAAGCCTTCCAAGGGCAAGGAATTGGTTGTGGAGCTTGGAGGAGAAACACCTTCCATAGTGCGAGAGGTTGCCCATGCTGGCGCTCTTCCGGATCGAGCCGTCCGTCAACCTGACCATGAAGAGCTTCACCCCGCGGTTGGGGCACGTCCTGGAGTTATGCCCATTGTCTACATTTACGACGGCAATCTTCGGCGTTTCGGACAATGACAAAGGAAGACACGTCAAGGGAACGAAACAAAAAAATGGCCAGATGTGTTATTCTCGGTTGATATTCCCCATAGATGTATTTCTGGGGCCAGAGATGGACGGTTTATAATTAAGAGAGATGGACGGTTTATATTTAAGAATGCGGCAATTGCATGGTGCTTCAGGACGTGGGGTTGGGTGATTGGGGGACGAGGTGAGTTGCAGAGGGATAAATGTGTTTATATATAACTTTGGTCATGATTATTATCCACAACCGCTTGTCCATTTTTCATTTCTTGGTGACTTCGTCTTCTATTTTTTCATTTCTTGGTGACTTTGTCTGCAACCAAAATCCACCTTTTCAAAAAATCTTTTCATTATTGAAAAGAAGATTTGAAGTTTTTCATCGCAGAGGCAAGTATTTTCTACGTTTTTTTAATTATACACTTCTATTATCAATATTAGTTAAGCCAAGTTCTTGATTTTTTATTACAATTCTTTATTCTGTAAAATAAAAAATATTAGTCTAGTTTTTTGAACTTTGTAGTCTTCAGAATAATCTGGTTGGAAGTTTTGAATGATGCAATTATTTCAAGGTTAAATCTTCATAGTAATTGTTATAAGAAATTTTTATATGTTTGTGCAAGTTGTCTTTAAATTGCTATAAGAAATTTTTATTGGTGTAATGAAAATATTTACTGATGTAAATAAAATTTTTGCAACAAACTTGAAGTTCCAAGTCAGAAATTTTGTTACAAGTTCTTGTCTTGAATATATGATGTGCTAATTTAAGGTGTGAGCATGTATAATTATATACACAGGTACACGTCATGTTTTACATCTTCAATAGAAAATTAAGGACGTTCACATGAAGCAAGAAAAGAAATATTACCCAGCAATTAATCAATTATATATACATAGTACTCTCTTACCATTTTATTTTCATGAAATCAATCAATTTTATTTGCCAAATTAATTAAATTGAAGAAAATTATTTCATTAACTAAGCTACAAGTACCACAAACACAATTCTTATATTGTTATACGTGCGTACATGGTATGAGGAAACTACTATATATAGGTTTAAACAATAATCGGTAATGTTTGGATAATATTATAGAATTAGCAAAGTAATTATTTACGTGTGGATGCTTAGTCACGCATGTTCATTACCCATGCATGCAATCATATAGGAAAGGAAGTACACACACACATAAATATATATATATAGGACTCTCACAATATATCAAAATTCTTTTTTTTTATCCAGAGAAATTATAAGGGACAACAAGAGGTCATGTTTTTGCCTGCATATTAGATTTTGATAGTGCATGACAACTTCACTTTATCTATGATGGAATTCGACTTCAGTAAACTTCCCCCCAGATTTTAGTTCGTCCCAGATGAAAAGGTGATAATTAACAACTATTTAAAGACGAAGATATGCAATGGACCACTTCCCTTCAAAGGAATTCCCACCATCAACATACTAGATTACTCACCTGATCAATTTCCAGGTCAGTTTTTTTTTATTAATTTTTTTGGTTTGCAAATAAGTTAATTATGGTGGGTTTTTTTACATCATTATCGAGTTGGAAATAAATTTTCTGTAGAAGCAAATTATACATGCTCATCTAGTTTAATTAGACTCTAATGGAGTACGACGTAGATCAAATTTGTCATAAGTACTACCAATATAAATATTATTATATTTGATTTAAATAAGAGTTTTAAATTTATTTTAAAATTACAAAAGTAAAGTTAAAGTGTAGTTGTATTTTATTTAAAAATTAATAATTCTAATTCAAGTATATAATTTTCTTTAACTAATTTGTTTTAACTAAAGGGGTACCATTCAATATATTAGATGAATGAGCAAAATTTATAATTATAACATTAATATATTTTCGATGACAAAAATTTCAAAGTTGGGGATATAAAAATTTGGATGGTACATATCACATCATGTACAATTCAAGTTAAGTTAATTTTTTCATTACGTCCTTAATCAAGAATTTTTATTTTTTCGAATAAAAAATGATAAAGTTGTAAAATGATAAAAGACGAGTGGACTTAATTAATTCCTAATAAGAAATGACAACACAAAAAATAAACAAAATATGACAAACTAATTTTTGGCAAATTAATGGATGATACTTTGTTATAATATAATATCGTATATGGATAAATTAAATAATTAGGAAATAACCTCTCCCTAGTATTTTAATATATTGTAATAGTAATATAATATTAATTGTCGATTCTTGAAAAATTATTAAAATTTATCAATTTTAATTTCATTTCTTCAAGTCAAGTATCTCCATCAATATTCATTCATAATTAATAAAACTTGTTATTATTATTATTTGTAAAAACCAATATATTTTGTCGCCGAGAATATTACATATTCTGACTTATATATATATATATATATATATATATATATATATATATATATATATATATATATATACACACACACGTATGACATATAAATACAGAATCGATGTTCCTGCCATTGTATGACAACACATGGTACTTCTTTACCGGGAGACAACGCAAAAATAATGTTGTCATCCGACGAATAGATGATGACCTTGGCGTCTAGACAAAGTAATTTGATTTATTGCAGATATACCAAACGACGTGTTCAACTTAGTTAATTTGATGTATTGCAAGACTTAACATTATGCAAGATATACTGGTCACCTCGTGCACCCAAGGCTTATCCGCCAGAACAATTATCCCCTTCATGCCCAGAAGGTGCCCAAGATTGTCATCCTTGTCTTCAACAAAATGTTGCGGCATCAACTAGTCCAGACCAATTACAACAACAACTCTACCCTGAGCACTGTACTCAAGATCAGGGGATAATGGAGCAACGAGGGATATCAGAGCAGCAGCAGCAGCATGACTCCTCATATGTGTTACCTCCACTCCAACTATGCGCTCAAGCACAGCAGCAATACATTACTTTATGGGAAAACTATACCCAAGCGGAGAAAGACGAAGCTAATGCTGACTTTGCTCGAATTTTGGAAATTTTGGACATGGAAGAAGGGGAAGCCCATGCGGCACCGCAGCCATCTTCAAGCTGTTTGATCAGCCCTGCAGGAGCATGAGCAACAACAGCCGCAAATGCAACAGTCTCCAACACCAATTCAAGCTGCAAGCCAATATCCACATTATGGTGGCAATGTGAACAACACAACAGGCAGATACTAATTTTTGTGCCCAGCTGAGCAGCAGCAACAAATCTAAGGTGCAAGCCAATATCCTCATCATGGTTGAGATGGGAACAACACAGCAAGCGGCTTCCAATGTGTGCCCAGATGAGGAGCAGCAACAAATCCAATCTGCAAGCCAATATCCTCATCATGGGGGCGATGGGAACAACACAACAAGCAGCTTCCAATTTGTGTGCTCAGCTGCGCATCTGCAACGACAACGGCAGCACATGCAACACGATCCAATACCAATCCAAGCTGCAAGCCACTATCCTCATCATGGCAGTGATGGGAACAACACGGCATCGACGATTTTGTGGAGCTTGATATATAAACAACTCGCTTACCCGCGTGATGGGCTTGTATAATTTTTTGGTTATTTATTATTTTGTATTTGATTGTATTTTTCAAATGATGTAAAGTTCTTTTACATAAGGGGGGAATCCATAGATTCTGTGTTGAGGCGTTGCAACCGTTTGAAGGGGGAATCCATAGATTCATCTTGTTCATCCACGACAGCAGGATTCTGTTCATCCACGACAGCAGCATACATGTAATGATGCTGTTCACGTAATTTATTCTTGTCGAAGGATTCTGTTAGATGACTTTGGAAATTGGGGCAGCTGCTGCTATGAGGTATGTGAAAGATGGAATCCGGGCTGCAAAATTGGTTATGGATTACACAGAGCATACTCTACTTGTTGGGGAGCAGGCTTCTACTCTTGCCATTTCAATGGGTCTTCCGGGACCTACTAATCTAAGTTCACCTGAGTCACTGGAGAAATGGAACAAATGGAAAAAAATTCCTGCCAGCCTAATTTTCGAAAAAATACTATACCTAAGCACAGTTGTGGTCCTTTTCATCCAACCAATTGAATTGCAATGATGATTGATGGCTCCAATGAATGTTGTAATGACAAGGAATGTAGTGCCAATCTAGTGGAGCCCCTCCCATCCAAAGAATAGTTCGTCAACTACAAAAACCGTGATACCATCTCCATGGCTGTTATTGATAAAGTAAGCTTTCATTTATCCTAATTGCCAATTTTAAATTTTCTTCACCGATTAACATAGTAGCTTTACTTCAGGCAAGGAATAGTGCAGTTGGCACTTCAACAAATGGAGCCAATTTCAAAATCCTTGGAAGGTAAGAGTGATCAACTCAGAAAGCTCGTTTTCATAGGGATGCTGTTTGTCTGACAGTGGTTTTGATGTTTACTTTCTATTCACTTTTGTGTCTGACTCATGCAACATCTAGTCAGTCTCACCAAATTAGGAACTGGATGCATATTTTTTACAATTTTTATTGGACTCTATGGTGGCTAATTTGTTTCTTTGTGACGCTTTTTTTCAGTGGTTCATTGATTACTAGAATATTACTCCGAGCACCAGACTGGTCTCATGTTTTGGCTATATGCGATTTGGTCGAATATTTCATGGTCACTGTTCTAAAAATAATAGACAAATATCGTTAATACATTGAGGTTGACACAACATAAAGCACATAAACAAATTTATTAACTCAGAGGTAGTTGATTTATCTCTTGTTATGACTCAATCAAATCGGGGAAGTCACATAAACAAATAGAGACGTGATTAGTGCATTTTTTTTGCCTTTACTGACCTAAATAACAGACTCAGCTAGATCTGGTCGGTGTAAATAAACTGAGACGAGGCAAGCTTTTCTTGACAATCTCTGTGCTTGAATTTGATTATGTTCCTTTTTGATGCCTAATCAGGTGGTGGTTCATTGCTGACTGAAAAGATAATGATTGGACAAAACCTGGTATTCAATTTTGGACGCATGTAATTTAACTAGTCGTTTCATTTCTCTGCATTTTCAGGGTAAGCGATGATCCAATTCCTGGTTCCTCATCTTATGCTGACGGGGTTGTTGGTGCTTGTGGGGCAACTGTTGAGGGAGATATCATGATGCCCTTCCTTCCATGATAACCGTTTAACCTTTACATAAAAGCTAGTTCAAGTCTTTTTGTCTTTTTTACACTGATTCTCTATACAAATTTTCATGTTAAACCTTTGTTGTTCTTTGCTTGATCTTCACATTCCTACTTCACATAACTGCCAACTGACTCCTCTACATTATGATTTAATTATATTTTTATGCTGACAGCTATCAAGTAATAGAGAGCACGAGATTGGGAATGAACCCCAAAACTGCTGCTGAAGATGCAATATTGCGTATAGCACGCAAATTCCTAGACTTTGTCGACGCTGTATTTGCGATGAATAAAAGGTGTGCATGCCTGAGCTTGCTATGGATGGACATTCCTGTATTCCTTGAAAAGTTCAAACACCAAGGACGTGGTGGTCTTTATAGTGCATCCTTGGGAGGCAGCCCCCACATTTTAAAAGCTTTCTTGGAAGGTTTATCCCTCTTTGTATGAACTAGATTTTGGCAACAGGTCTTGTACCTGTGCTTTGATCCGATTGATACATATCTTTAATTAATTTGTATAGTGGGTAGGGGTAAGCTTGGGATTAGAGTATTAGAATAACAAATTCAGTATGACAAAATTGCTCCTTGCTGGCTGTTGGAATATTATATGTTTAATGTGTCTGTATTTAGTAGTTTGACCGGTTCTTGATGTATTTGAATTGCTGTTTGGAGGATAGGTTACGAGTTCCTAATTTTGTCCACAGAATCAGCTATTTGTGATTGAGATATTCTCATCTTGTATTGCTGCAAAATCCTTATATATATATATATATATGTAAAAGACGGGTGTAACTCAAATTGAGTGCTCCATATCCTGTTCTCCTATTTCTCCTGTTTCTCTATAATGCCTAGTTGATAACTAAATCACAAATTTTTAACCTGGCTGAATGGTCACAACTTTGATTCATAGAAATTGCATGTTTACATAAGCAGTGGTTAAACTGCACCATACAAAAACCTCCCCCAGGGTCTCAACCCTTCAAAGTAGGAATGCTTGTGCAGATGATCTTTTTGGTATGCTAGGAGTTATTTGGGCCAGCGATCTTCCCTTCTCCCATTGTGTAGATGATCTTTATGGACGTAGATCGGCTGTCAGCCAATTACATTTGATTCTGAACGCGTCAGCGATCTTCCCTTCTCCCATTTTGTAGACTCATGGAATTGTATTTGTAATGTTCAAGTAAAGATGAATTTGTATTTTTAGCTGATTTTTTAGTCTATTAATTTTTTTCCATGCAGAAAAAGTCCTGCTGTTATCAAATGTTGGACTTTTTGGTGAATGTTTGGGCCTGTCAAAGTGCCCGTAGGATCATATCCATTGATGCTATTGAGGAGCTGCATCCTATGGAGCAGCGTTAGGCAAATGTGGGCCAAGTACTTTGACTTCACGTTATTGAAAAGTCTGGATGAGGTCGTGGCCGAGGAAGCTGACGATAAATCCACCAAAATGAAATGTGGTTGTCGCCTTTAAGAGGAGAGGTGTACTGGCAATGAGTTTATGAGAGGGAGAGGGAGGAAAGATACCAGGTGAAAATGGACAAGAAAAGGACAACAAAGGAGAAGCTCTTAGAAAGGCATAAATTCGGTTACAGACAAAAAACTCTTGGTAGAGGTGTAGATAAACGGGCATAAGCATTTTTGTAGAAATAATGAGTCTTTTTACACGTTTAGGCTAATGATGTTGTACATAATTTTTTTCAGCTGAGCTGAATCATAACCGATATGGGGTGAACTCTTCCCATCCAAATGGTAGGCCAATTTTTCCCTACAATACAGCCAAACAGATTTAGGTGGAGGAAAAACAGAATGTTAGAGAAGAGGCTAATCAGTTAGGGCAGCCACAGATTATAGGTTTTTCCGCCTTTCCATATTTTTTATATATTTTTAACTTCAGGTGAGAACACATGCTGCACATTTGTTCTTTGAAACTCTATTGATATATATGTGTTTGTAACAATCTTTAGTGACTATTGTGATGGTAGGAGGGTATTACTCTCAACTTTTCATCTTACTAATTGAAAAGTCCTCTGAGATTGAAATTTTAAATGATGTGGTTGAGTTTCCATAGTGTCTGAGCCTTTGGACAAATGGGCATTTTCTTGAAGTTGTAGGGACTACTAATATAGCAAACCATCCTTTTCTTGTACCTTTTTGTGATACTTATGTCATATAACTGTGACATAATTTGTATATTTAATATGTCTGGCAGTTGCAAATTCTAATTTTCCATTTTGTCGGTCCAATTCAGTTAGATTTTAGAAGATGACTTTCATGTTGACTTCATTACTTAAGTTTGATGATCTTACATAGAGCTTTGAGTATGTTGTGTAACCTAGACATGTTTGATTGAAAAAATTTCTTTATTTATGAAATAATTGATTAATCCCCCCCCCCATTTTACTAAGATCACACCTTGTAATATGCCATTTTATGTGCAGCCATTGTCCTACTTCTGTTGGAGAACAATATTATGCCAGCCGTCAAGGTCAGCTGGGTTAATCATACATTTGCTCTAGCTAAATCCAATGATTCCCGGGTAAGAAGTCTCGTAATAGAAAATCAAAAGGGGAGAGGAAGAAATTGGTTGAAACTTTCATAAAACGGTAATGTTCTGTTCTCTGTCAAGCACTTGCTTAGCAATTGTTTTGTTCATCCTTAGATTTGCTATTATTGGACGAGTACTTCAGAAACTTGAAAGCTGGTACTTAGAGTTGAAGACTGAAATATTATGTATTCACAAATAAGTCCCGGAAGATGATCTATGGATTTCAATGGAGTGATTTTATTTTTTCCACCTTGGCCAAGTGTTTGGATGGTTTTCAATGCATGCCTTGGTCTTGCAAATATTTTCCTTTTACAAAAACTATTACTAATTAATTTTTCTGAATATCATCAAACTTAAGTAGGAGGCACCTAAGTAGGAAGTAGTTGGAAGGTATTGATAACTATGTGGCTATTTATTGTAACACGTCCATTCAGTGCTATCGGAATCCTTCTATTATGTGCGGCCATCTGTTGGAGAACGATAACATGTAGGCCATCAAGGTCAGTATTTGTCTGGTGTCAGAAACTGTTCAGTTTTTGTTTTTGGCGTGTACATGATTTGTTACTTATTACTGTGTGATGCACAGGACATTGGAAAGGACTAAGAATTGTTTAAATCTGTAGGTAACGTAGAAAAAGCAATTTTAATAATAGTCATTCCCGTGCTTTGTTGATTCACATACATAATTCTGATGGAAGCTTTCAAATTTATGATGTCATTATCAATGTTTGCATGATGTTGTCATCTTCATCATATTGTCATCATGGTCATAATCGGCCCCTCTATTATCTGGTTGGGGAGTTTGTTCTATCCATTTGCTATAAAAAAGGAGAATTCATTGTGTATATTTCATAATTATAATTGTGGCTAGTGATTATTTGTGATGTCCTAGCCAATGTTAAGCATCTTCTACAATGAGGGTACGTATTTGTGGTGTGAAAAATAAAAATCAATGGGCATTGAATATATAAGTATTATAATTTTAAGAGGATGTCCGTGGCCTACTGATGTACTTTGTAATACTAAAGTTTAGAGCTATTCTATCTTTTGTAGATATCAAACTTTAAACAACGGTAACTTCCCTTCATTAAATCTCACTCACATGGAAGTTGGCGGATCTTTTTATACAGTTCGGGAAATTGTAAGAGAAATAATTGAGGAAAAGAGAATTGTGGGGCCTGCTAGCCCATCATCAAAAAATGGAGATGTTACTAGTTTTTTAGTTCAGAATGTGTTATCTCTGCCACCTACAATGGATCTGAGTAAAGTGACTGTTAGATTTGTCAATGAGCATGAAACATTGGGAGACTTACCAGTGGAAGAATATCAGAATGCCGTTCAAGTAGAAAGCAAGGAGGCTGTTAGATTTGTCGATGAGCATGATACATTGGGCGACTTATCAGTGGACGAATATCAGAAACATGTTTAAGTAGAATGCAAGAAGGTTCAACGGATAATTCAACAATTATTTCTCATGCCACAAACCTAACAATGCTGGAAAACGTGGCATCTCCTTTTGATGGTTTAGAAAATGAAATAGCAGCAATTTCCGAGGTTGTTATACCTGCCAGTGGTGGAATAAGAAAATGATACCATCTTTGTGAAATCACTGGATGATGACTTGTTAACAGATAGCTCAAATGATACATCTGCACATAGCCTTATATCTGCTCCTCCTTGTTCACCTAATGATGCCAAACCGGCTTATTCATTTGAGAGATTTGAAGGTGAAGAGGGCATTGGTTCTATGCAAGTAGGTTTCACCTCCTCAATGGCAGGGAAGCAGAAGCAGTGAATGTTGCAGCTGATATTTTCAACGGCATTAGTCTCACTTCCAATCAAGCAACACTTAGTGATTGTAATGTGCAGGAGAGACAGTCAAAATGTGGAGATAGCAGATGTTAAGGTTGGGCTTCTTTACTTTTCCTGCATGTTCTTAGCCACAAAAATGAGAGTCAGTACCAAGATATTTCCTGCAAAGTGTAGTCAAAAGGTCTGTTTGGGAGTATCTTCTTTTTTAACCACTGTCTGTTTGGGAAGTGTAGGGGATGAATTCATCTGGGCTTGGATTGGCTAAGTTGAACTGTAGGAGAAAAATGTTTAAAGAAAAATAATTGTGTGGATCTCCCTGATTTTTTACTAACTGAATACATTATACATTCTCTATTTCAGAATTTCCCTTAAATATGTCTAGCTAATTGTCATTTCTTTGCAAAAATAGTTGCTCTCTTGATATGGCTGCCTATAACAAATGGCTCTTGAATTAGTTTAGATGAATCTCAATGGTAAATTTAGCTGTACTTAAGTTGTTTGTTTTAACCGCATTCGTTATGGACCCTTTCGAGTTATATATGGCTAACCTGAAATTTATGCACATACTTGTCCTCATATAATTGGCTACATTACTTGTATGCTCAAACACTCCTTTCTCTGGGTAGGTTTCTTTTAGCTTTGTTCTTGTCTATACTGTGATAGCCACCTATTTTGTGCTTCATTTTGTCGTTATTGTGTAGATGCTACCTACCATTGCTGTCAATGATGCATGGTTAGAAGATACAGCTGGCACTGATGTTAATCCTGCCTCACAGATCATTGAGAAACCTATTCTAAAGAACGCAGAGCCTAACCGAAGACCTAGAAATGTCGAAGAAGACAACTATCATTGGGATGGAACACACAGGTTAAACTTTGTTCTGGCAATTGCACCTTGCTTAACAAAATACATTATGATACTGGTAAAGTAAACTGTTAGCCAAGTCCGTTTTGATTTTTATTTTCTTTCATTTTTTCTTCGCAATCTATAAAGCCTGGTCCTATTTTACTTGATTTTTTTAAGGAAACCCGTTTTCATTCATCAATAGTAATTTCTATCTCTTTCTCGTTTCCAATATTTCCTTCTAGATATTACTACATGGATTGGCAAAATTCGATTTCATTGCCACAGGTCAGGAAGGTTCCTTGTTCTTTTCAATTTAAAATAGAAAAGTTACTTCGTTATTATGGTGCCATCTATCTGCATTTGTGGTCCTCTTGGCAGTATTTAGCAGATTATTTTAGGCAATATTTTGATATACAGTCTATATATCTTGTTGTGGGTCATCCAAAGACTTGAGAAAGTAATCTTCAAAAGCAAACGAGATGAATCCCTTTTGGGCTGCAATAAAGTCTTTCATTGCTGCCTTTATCAAAATTTTGGGATGAGTGAAATTAATAATTAATACTGCTTCTGCGTCATCAAGAAAAATAACCCCATATGAGCCCTTAGAAACCAGGTATTGAGCTTACTAAATGCAAACTCCACAATTTTGTTTATTGTGTTGTTAACTATATTCAATACTAAATTAATCGCTTGTAGCATCTGTTGCTCATATCAATTTCCTCCTGTAATATTTTCCCTGGGTGTTAGCTGTTGATTACTTAACAAGGTTTGTTGTGTTTGCCATGGTGGTTACATTAATGATGATAGTTAGTTATATCATGGTATAATATCCCGTCTTGAACTGGGGAAATAATTCATTGATGTTTATGGAAATAAATATTGTTGTGATTATAACAAAAGAAAGGTAGATCAGAAATTTAAAAAAATGCTTCACCTCATCATAAAAAATAATTTTTTTTAACAAAGAAATGATTCGTATACACTCATTGACAGGCTGCATAGCTAGGTTACTAGTATGATTATGTCAATCCAATACACTCGAGAATATGAAGTTGAAAAAACGAGGAAAAGAGAAATTGTTTCTTACATGGATGTAGTTGTTGATGTGTCCATCTTTGTTTGATTCAGTAATTAGGTCGTATTTGTTGCACAGCCATTCACCAATAACAATGTACTTGTATTCATAGCATCATTCCTAAGAAATTTAGGCAAAAATGATGATGAAAAAAGATCTAGATATAAAGATGCTTCTTCAATACCCTTAGGAAATATGAATGTGTCAATTTAATGAAAGTCGAATTTACAGAAATGAACAACTGTGATAATTCATATCTTGCTATGCAACAACCTAATTCATACCTAAAAGAACAAAGATGCGCAAATTGGCCAAGATGCTTTAATGGTATATTGGCTTTGAGTTTTAACTACAAAGCAAGATTTTAGCATTGGTTTTTGCTTGAGAACTGATGAAGAACTGTCGAAGAATATTAGCTTTATTGATGGATTTTATAAGTTTTATAACCATAAATATCATCTTTTCTCAAGTGCTGGGTAGATTCTATTGCCCTTGCAAAGTGCACACGTGGTGGAAGGATAGACTGTCCATGCATGTCAATTCCGTCCCCACCGTATCTGCAAACTTATTGCGGCACCGCCCGTGTTCCAATGTTTCGTAAAACCATTCATGCCTGTCCGCAAAATTTTTATGGGATAAGGACAGATGCATGTACAAGTACGAGCATCGCATACACTAATATAAATATATAATTAATATAAATTTAAAATTAATATAAATTTAAAATTTTAAAATAAAAAATAAATAGAAAGAACTGTATTTTACTAAAATAAAAATTTAAACAATTTATTTTAAATAGATATAATTTGTATAATTTCGAATTATGCCATGATAAGCCAAAAACACATTCCTTCTCTTTCACTAGATACTTAAAATTTCTAATACAACTAGTAAATCAACAACATAATCTTAATTATACAAAAAATTTATATTGAATAATAAAACATAAATATTGAGTTAAAAAATATCCTTCATTTCTTACTACACGCTTAAGATTCTGTTACAAGATCTTTCTTCTAGTAGCACGGCTTTGCCCTTTTGTGTTGATGGGCCTTTCATGAAAGTCACCATGATCTGATCTTGTGACAGATCACACAACAACTCTGAATTGGTCAAAATAGAGCTCCTTCAAACCAAGATCGGTCGCAAGAGAACGATCGATCAGAATAATTCAAACGATAAACCCTAACCTGTTCACCAAAATTCACAGTGAATGAAGAACTGGGGAGAAACTAAGAACAAATCCCACAATCATATTCTAAACACGTAAAAAATGTTTTTTATAAAGTTGTCCTCAACTATTCATAACAACTCTATGAATTACCAAAAATGCCCTCAAGTATTAACCATACTACTAATTAACCATAACATGGCTCCCCTCCCAAAAAACATCCTTGTCCTCAAGGATGGAATGTTGGGTACTTCTCCAGAATTTAACTTTCGTCCTCCCAGGTAGCTTCAGACGTGGAGTGTCTTTCCATTGAATAAGAAGCTCTTTTCTATTGTCCACATACCTGCTATCCACAATTGCTTCGCCTTCAGCTGTCACTTGTTGCAAAAGATTAGCATGTTTTGTATCATGTTTTCCCAAAGATGGTTTTAACCTTGATACATGAAATATATTATGAACATTGGCTTGTGGAGGTAAAAGCAACTTGTATGCCACTAAACTTATTTTTTTGATCAACTGAAATGGACTAGCAAAACGTGGTGAGAATTTGTGATTGGTCTTGGACATTACCGAATGTTGTCTGTAAGGAAGGAGTCTAACATACACCCAATCACCCACATCAAACTCCAATTCTGTTCTCTTTTTGTCATGATTGATCTTCATCCTGTCCTGCGCTCTTTGAATGTGATAACGAATTTCCTGCAACAGTTAATCTCTCTTCATTAGTTGTTCTTCCACTTCATATACTTTTGCAGTCCTGGAGTACAGGCCATCAAAGTAGGTGGAGGTCTTCCATACAAAACTTCATATGGGATATGTTTGGTGGAGGTATGGTAGCTAGTGTTATATACATACTCCACCTATGGCAACCACTCAAGACAATGTCTTGGATTATCAGAACACAAACATCTCAAATACATCTCTAATGATTTATTCATAACTTCAGATTGACCATCCATTTGTGGATGATAAGAAGAGCATAGGTTGAATGTCATTCCCTACAGTCTAAATAATTTTAACCAGAATTTACTTGTGAAGACGGGATCCCTGTCACTGACTATTATAGCTGGTAGACCATGAAGTTTAAAGATATTCACAAAAAAAGTTTTGCCACTTGTACAGCTGAGTAGTGATGTTGGAATGCCATAAAATGTGCATACTTGTTGAGTCTATCCGCTACTACATAGATCACAACCCTTTGATTTCGGCAATCCCTCTAAGAAATCCATTGCAATATCAGTCCAGACTATGGTTGGAATTGGCAATGGAAAAAGAAGGCCTGCTGGAGCTACTTGGGAAGATTTGGTAGCTTTGCAAACCTCACATTGTTTGATGAAATCTTTCACGCTATGATCCAATCCTTTCCAATGCAACACTTGTTTGACCCTTTGCATAGTTTTGAGAAAATTTTCATGGGTTGCAGTATGCATCTCCCTTAATATGGTGACAAGTAGAG
>JAURVB010006756.1:0-32429 GCA_033002965.1 Piper betle | reverse complement strand
GAAAAATGGCGGGTCGTTATAGTATCTCATTTCGTTTCTACTGAACCGAGCCTGAACTCCAAGGCTCCCTACTCATTCATATTTATCCAGTTCGTTTCATAACAAGCAATTCAGTCAAGCAAACACATCAAAATTATCATTCACATAGCAATTACACACCATCATTATACGATTACACGCGGCAGGTACATGTGTGCGCGGTTCCGTGCTGCTCCTCCGCAGTCCCGACAGCTTTCATCGCTCGCATTCCTCACCTACATATATATAGAAAAACCGTCAGTAACGAGTGTTACCGGCCCGGAAAATAACTAATATCAATCTGGCACAGGAGAGCAAACTCTCCTGTTGAATCAAAACCATATACTTCCTCAAGAACTCTCATCAGGGCACATACGGGAGCCGTCGCCGTCGGGCCGTCGCCCTCGGGATCGACAGCGTCCCCCTTTCTTTCTCATTCTCATACCTTGGCCATTTCTCTATCGCTTCTCGCATCAAATTTCATTCCTTACCACCCTCTGCACCTTCCATATTACTCCTGGCCTTGAGCACAAAGGCCGAGCACTCTCAGGCAGTCGCCTTCAGTACCCTTTGAACCACAAGTCTAGACATGCGCTGCATTGCAGTACCCGTAAACCTCCACACTTCTCCGGGTTTGAGGAACTCAAAGGTGGAGTTGTCCGGATCCTTCGGGAACGAAGTGGGTTCTCCCCAGCTCCAGAGCCCGCTCTTCCGGGCACACGCCCTATCTGAAGACGTGGCCGCAAGTAACCCTCATTCCATCTCTCACCGAAAACACGAAAACTATATATATATATATAGGCCTGGGTTGGGATTTATACAATAGGCCCGAAGGCAACTTGAGCTGGATCTGAAGTTCTAAAACAAACTCGAGGGATCTCATCCTCGAGGGTTATTAATCCGAAAAAAGAACTGTTGGCTAAATGGCCCGAGTTAAGTGGGATCCGATAAAACGCCACTTAACTCGTCCTGCACATGATAAATCAAATACACAATGGAGTAGCGTAAAAACAGAGAACGAGTCCTAAACGGACCTGGTAGAAGCTCCAAACGGGTCCACGCGCCTAGGCGGCGAGCTCCTACACCGTACCTACACAATCAGGCTAAAAACTAACGCCCGCATGATGAATCACACATCCTATAGCATGCACACACAATCAACACAATCACGCATCAATCAACACACATCAACCTATATCAATTCTAGCAAGTCTACTTAGGCTAGTTTGCATTAGATCATGATCATTACCTAGTTACCCTAATTAGTTTCTTAGCCTCCATTTTTAACACCACTCAATCAAACAAATTTCATATTTTATCCTTAATCAAATCTACATTTATATATATTATTATAACACACAATTCACCAATCCTAGCATGCAATTCTAATAATCAATACTTTCAAATAATTAAATTAAAATAAATTATACCTCGCGTCGTCGAAAATCGGCGACGGCTAGGGTTTCCGTTTCGTGGCTCGAAACTCGAATTCGGCACCTAGCGGCGTCCGAAGTCCGATCAAATTGGACCGGGTGCGTTCGGCGGGTGATCCGGCGAATTTCCCACGAATCCAATTTTCCAGCGGTTCCGGCGGTATTCCGGCGGTTCGGTTTCCGGCGACGATTCGGGACGGGGCAATCAAGGGGTCTATCGGCACCAGCTCGACGAGCTTGGTCCGATGGTGGTGTCAAACAAGGCAGCCGAGGCGGCGATGGCCGTCGACGGCGGCGTCGAAAATGGGCGGCGGCGGCGGCGTGCTCCGATCGGGGCTCCGGCCGGCCTCGACGGCGGTCGGGATGGTGGGGGAAACGTCGGCGACGGCGAGGGGTGGTCGTCGGGGCCACAGCAGCGGCGGCGCGGCCCGGACGGCGGCGGAATCCGGCTCGGAGTGGCGGCGGCCGAGGTGGTTTCGTGGGCGATTCCGGCGTTGTGGCGGCGAGATGGTGGCCGGGGTGGGTCGTGGCGGCACGACGACTGCACGGCGGGGCGGGGCGGCGTTGATCGGCGGCTGTACGACGTCGGTGCGGCAGTGGCAGAGCGGTCACAAGCACGAGGGGCGGCGAGGGTTTGGGTGAGAATGGTCGGGAAGAAGAAAACTCACTCTAGTGGCAGATTCGTAAATACGTATTGACTCGATTCCTACTCGAGTCAAAATAATAGCTAGTTCATAATAAATTCTAAAAAAATCTAGAAAAATATGGAAAAATTCTATAAAATAAAACAAACACAATAACATCCAAATGACATGCTCTATAACTAATAACCCACCCGAATATAATCAAACGCGTCCTAATGCGTTATTCGGCCTAAAACTATTCTACGATCAAATAAAAATAACAATCAATACTGCATACCTCCACATACTTGATAACCCATTTTTCATCATCTTTTAGGCGTTATCATCGTACATTTGAGCATACATGACCCTCATCGCTCATAACTCACAGCTGGCCTCAACTCAGCTCGCGGTCCATGAAGCTGACTCGATTCGAACCGACGGTTGAACCGACTGGTTCACTCCCGTAAAACTCTGGCTCGAGTCATGGGTTTTACACTGACTACCCTATTTGACACCACCATCGGACCAAGCTCGTCGAGCTGGTGCGGATAGACCCCCTAATTGCCCCGTCCAGAATCATCGCCGAAAAACTATCGAATCCGCCGGAAAGCCGCCGACACTCGCCGGAAAACCGTCGGAACAGCCGGAAAATTGGATTCGTGGGAAATTCGTCGGATCATCCACCGAACGCACTCGATCGAATCCAATCGGACTTCGAACACCGCTAGGTGCCGAATTCGAATTTCGAGTCACGAAACGAAAACCCTAGCTGTCGCCAATTTTCGATGACGCGGGGTATAAATTACTCCAACGTAGATTCTTAAGTTTTGTAATTACTAGGGAAGCATGCTAGAGTAGATAATTAGATGAATTTTTGTGTTTTTTGACGTGTCTGTATGTTTGTGTGTAATTTAATAAACATTATAAAATTGGTTGATTGATGAGTGTTAAAATGAAAAAGTAAGGAATTAATTAGGTGAACTAATTAATTACCCTGATTTCATGAGACGTAGATTGAAAACTTACTAGGATTGACTGAGGATGAATGTGTGATGATTGATGCGTGATTGCGTTGATTATGTGTGCATGCTATAGGATGTGTGATTCATCAAAAGGGCGTTTGTAACACTCCGATTCGGCTCACCCGTGAACCGACCCGGAAATGTCACCGGCGACCGAACCGTTCGCTAATCTACTGGGTTCGGTTAAGCCGACCCGGATCTACCCTCGGTGTCTCAAGATGGAGATGCAAACATGGAATGCATGGATGGGATGCGTGGGTTCTAACGTAGTCCTACATGCATGCTATGATGTGCAAGCAAAACAAAACCATGCAACGGCAAGAAAATTTTAATTAAAAATTATCCACAACAAGGGTATATAAATATTTTATCAAAATACGATAAAACATGATAATCTACCGTAGCATTCATCGTTATCTCTTTCGTTTCAATTGAACCGAGCCTAAACTCCAAACTCACTACTCATTCATATTTATCCATTCATTTCATATCAAGCAATTTATCTAAACAAACACATCGAAATTATCATTCACATAGCAATAACACACCGTCATTATACGTTACACGCGGCAGGTACATGTGTGCGCGGTTCCGTGCTGCTCCTCCGCAGTCCCGACAGCTTTCATCGCTCGCATTCCTCACCTACATATATATAGAAAAACCGTCAGTAACGAGTGTTACCGGCCCGGAAAATAACTAATATCAATCTGGCACAGGAGAGCAAACTCTCCTGTTGAATGAAAACCATATACTTCCTCAAGAACTCTCATCAGGGCACATACGGGAGCCGTCGCCCTCGGGTCGACAGCGTCCCCCTATCTTTCACATTCTCATGCCTCGGCCATTTCTCTATTGCTTCTCGCGTCAAATCTCATTCCTTTCCGCCCTCTGCACCTTCCATATTACTCCTGGCCTTGAGCACGAAGGCCGAGTACTCTCAGGCAGTCGCCTTCAGTACCCTTTGAAACCACAAGTCTAGACATGCGCTGCAATGCAGTACCCGTGAACCTCCACACTTCTCCGGGTTTGAGGAACTCAAAGGTGGAGTTGTCAGGATCCCTCGGGAATGAAACGGCCCGCACACCATTCCAGAGCCCACTATCGACACACACGTGCCCGCTCGCGTAGCACGGTAGTCGGATTTCCCTCATTCAATCTCTCACAAAAACACGAAAACTATACATATATATAGGTCTGGGTTGGGATTTATACAATAGGCCCGAAGGCAACATGAGCTGGATCTGAAGTTCGAAAACAAACTCGAGGGATCTCATCCTCGAGGGTTATTAATCCGGAAAAGAACTGTTGGCTAAATGACCCGAGTTAAGTGGGATCCGATAAAACGCCACTTAACTCGTCCTGCACATGATAAATCAAATACACAATGGAATAGCGTAAAATAGAGAACGAGTCCTAAACGGACCTGGTAGAAGCTCCAAACGGGTCCACGCGCCTAGGCGGCGAGCTCCTACACCGTACCTACACAATCAAGCTAAAAACTAACGCCCGCATGATGAATCACACATCCTATAGCATGCACACACAATCAACACAATCACGCATCAATCATCACACATCATTATCCTATATCAATTCTAGCAAGTCTACTTAGGCTAGTTTGCATTAGATCATGATCATTACCTAGTTACCCTAATTAGTTTCTTAGCCTCCATTTTTAACACCACTCAATCAAACAAATTTCATATTTTATCCTTAATCAAATCTACATTTATATATATTATTATAACACACAATTCACCAATCCTAGCATGCAATTCTAATAAGCAATACTTTCAAATAATTAAGTTAAAATAAATTATACCTCGCGTCGTCGAAAATCGGCGACGGTTAGGGTTTCCGTTTCGTGGCTCGAAACTCGAATTCGGCACCTAGCGGCGTCCGAAGTCCGATCAGATTGGACCGGGTGCGTTCGGCGGATGATCCGGCGAATTTCCCACGAATCCAATTTTTCCGGCGGTTCCGGCGGTTTTCCGGCGAGTGTCGGCGGTTTTCCGGCGGATTCCGACGGTTTTCCGGCGATGATTCGGGACGGGGCAATCAGGGGGTCTATCGGCACCAGCTCGACGAGCTTGGTCCAATGGTGGTGTCAAACAGAGCAGCCGGGGCGGCGATGGCCGTCGGCGGCGGCGTCGAAAATGGGCGGCGGCGGCGGTGTGCTCCGATCGGGGCTGCGGCCGGCCTCGACGGCGCTCGGGATGGTGGGGGAAATGTCGGCGACGGCGAGAGGGTGGTCGTCGGGGTCACAGCGGCGACGGCGCGGCCCGGACGGCGGCGAATCGGCGAGGGAGGCGGCGCGGCTTGTGGGGCGATTCCGGCGTCGTGGCGGCGAGACGGTGGCCGGGGTGGGTCGTGGCGGCACGGCGACTGCACGGCGGGGCGGGGCGGCGTTGATCGGCGGCTGTATGACGTCGGCGGTAGCGGCGGCGGCGACGAGCACGAGGGGCGGCAGGGGTTTGGGTGAAGAAGGGTCGGGAGGGAGAAAAATACCCTCAATGGCAGTTTCGTAATTAAGTATTGACTCGATTCCTACTCGAGTCAAAATAATAACTAGTTCGTAATAAATTCTAAAAAAATCTAGAAAAATATGGAAAAATTCCATAAAATAAAACAAACACAACAACATCCAAATGGCATGCTCTATAACTAATAACCCACCCGAATATAATCCAACGCGTCCTAACGCGTTATTCGGCCTAAAACTATTTCTCCGATCAAACATATAAAAAGAAAAAAATACTGCATACTTTCATATATTCTGATAACTCATTTCTCACCATCTTCTCGACGTTATCATCATATATTCAGGTACACCTGACTCTCATCGCTCATAACTCACGGCTGGTCTCGACTCAGCACGCGGTTCATGAAACTGACTCGACTCAAACCAACGGTCGAACCGACTGGTTCGGTAACGTAAAACCCTGAATCGAGTCACGGGTTTTACAGCGTTAGCTTTTAGCTTGATTGTGTAGGTACGGTGTAGGAGCTCACCGCCTAGGCGCGTAGACCCGTTTGGAGTTTCTACCAAGTCCGTTTAGGACTTGTTCTTTGTTTTTACGCTACTCTATTGTGTATTTGATTTATCATGTGCAAGACGAGTTAAGTGGCGCTTTATCGGATCCCACTTAACTCGGGCCATTTAGCCAACAATCTTGTGGATTAATAACCCTCGAAGATGAGATCCCTTGAGCTTGTTTTCTAAAATAAGTTCCACCTCAAGTTGCCTTTTGGCCTATTATAATAAATCCCGACCCAGCCATATAAATAATTTTATCGTGTTTTCAGTGAGACAAGAGGAGATCAATCGACTTGCATGTACCATGAGCGGACATCGTGATAGTCAAAGCGGGCTCTGGATTAGTGCCAGCGGAGTATTCCATTCCCGAGGGATCCTGACAACTCCGCATTTGATTTCCTCACACCCAGAGGACGTGTAGGTTTTACGGGTACTGTTTACTACAGCGCATGTCCAGACTTGTGGTTCAAAGGGTAGTAAAGGCGACTGTCTGAGAGTACTCGGCCTACATGCTCAAGGCCAAGAGTGATATGGAGGTTCGGAGAGGGCTTAGGATAAAAGTTTTACATGAAGTACTAAAAAAGAAGTGTCGTGAGTGGCACCAGATAGATTGGGATGCTGTTGAGTCAGCTGCTTGACGGCTCCTCTATAGTTGCCCTTAAGAGAGTTCTTGAGGAAGATATATATGATGGTTTGCTTTCCATGAGAGTTTGCTCTTATGTTAAATTTGATATTAGTTATTTCCGGACCAGTGACACCCATTGCTGACGTTTTTCTATATATATTTAGGTGGGGAATGTGAGGGATGAAAGCTGTCGGGACTGTGGAGGAGCAGCACGGAACCGTTCACACATGTACCTACTACGTGTAATGTATAATGATAGTGTGTTAATGCTGTGTGAATGATAATTAGGATGTTTTTGTCTTGATGAATTGCTTATTATGAAACGAACGGATAATTGTGAATGAGTAGGAAGCCTTTGAGTTTAGACTCGGCTCTGATGAAAACAAATGAGATAATGATGAATGCTACAGTAGATTGTCATGTTTTATCGTATTTTGATAAAATATTTATATACCCTTGTTGTGGACAGGTTGGCCCCTATTTCACTTTTAGGGGAGATTCTATCCGTTTTTTTGTAAAAATTAATAAATTTTTAATTAAAATTTCTTGCTGTTGCACGGGTTTGTATTGCTTGCACATAATAGCATGCATGTAGGACTACGTTAGAACCCACGCATCCAATCCATGCATTTCATGTTTGCATCTCCATCTTGAGACACTGAGGGCAGATCTGGGTCGGCTTAACCGAACCCAGTAGATTAGCGAATGGTTCGGTCACCGGTGAAATTTCCGGGTCGGTTCACGGGTGAGCCGAAATTGGGTGTTACATCAACAAGGTACTTGAGTCAAAAAATTTGAGCTAGTAGGAAACCGGGCTCCGATACCACCTGTAACGACCTGCTCGAACCAGACCGGGTGTTACTTAAACATAAAGTTAATGTAAATGTAGCATTCTAGAACATAATTTAAAAACTCCAAATAAGTCTCACAACATATAATATAAATCATAATAGTAAATCATGTTCTCTAAAATATAAAATAACTGTCCCACAGTCTCAGACCGTTTCCCATACCTATATTTATAACATATGAGAATAATAAGAAAGTCCAATTTTTATTATCGATTCACCATACCTCGTTTGGTAAAGGAACCACCAACCACACTTCTATTCTTAAATCCAATGCTGCTCACCTGCGGAGGCAATTCCGCATTAGTGATAAAACCACTAAGCCGCATAATTAAATGAAACAAGTTAATATAATCCCTAATATCATTTCACTCGTTATTATTAATATTATTACACAAGTCTTTAGTAATTATCTCTTAGGTCATTCTAAGATTAGTAATTTGTCTCTCAGATCATTCTGAGATTAGTAAAAGTGGTCTCCCAGCCCATTCTGAGATTAGGTGGTCTCCTCATTCATTTTGAGATTAGTCATGATCTTCTAGTACAATATGAGATTAGAAATTGCCGTCTCCCAGCTCATTCTGAGATTAAGTGGTCTCCCAATTCATTTTGAGATTAGTCATGGTCTCCCAGTTCATTCTAAGATTAGAAATTGTCCCCCCGCTCATTTTGAGATTAGGTGGTTTCCCAATTCATTTTGAGATTAGTCATGGTCTCCCAGTTTATTCTGAGATTAGAAATTGTCTCCCAGCTCATTCTGAGATTAGGTGGTCTCCCAATTCATTTTGAGAATAGTCATGGTCTCCAATTCATTCTGAGATTAGAAATTGTCTCCCAGTTCATTCTGAGATTAGGTTGTCTCCCAATTCATTTTGCGATTAGTCGTGATCTCCCAGTTCGTTCTCAGATTAGGAATTGTCTCCCAGGTCATTCTAAGATTAGGTGGTCTGCCAATTCATTTTGATATTTGTCATGGTCTCCCAGTTCAATCTAAGATTAGAAATTGTCTCCCAGCTCATTCAGAGATTAGGTGGTCTCCCAAATTCTTTTGAGGATTAGTTATGGTCACCTAGTTCATTCTGAGATTAGAACTTGTCTCCTAGCTCCTTCTGATATTAGGTGGTCTCCCAATTTATTTTGAGATTAGTCATGGTCTCCCAGCTCATTCTAAGATTAGGTGGTCTCCCAGTCCATTCGGAGATTAAAAATTGTCTCCCAGTTCATTCTAAGATGAGGTGGTCACCCAATTCATTTTGCTATTTGTAACGACCCACCATTTTTCATGATAATATTGTGGGCCTAACTGGCTAGGTGTTACTCAAAATTAAAGCAATTATGTCAAACATTATTAGAAATCATAACCTATAATAAAATCCCACAGTCTTGGACCGTTTCCCAGCAGCCACACTTATTCCTCAATTAAATAACAAAAAGGAGTCCTCATATTACTTTGCTCCATGCTCTAGTTGTCAATCATCTAATCTCGGATCTGCACACCTGCGGAGGCAATTCCGCGTTAGTGATTACAACACTAAGTAGTATAATAGATAAAACAAACAAGTACATTCCACCATTTTCATATATTTATTTTAATATGCGGTGGAGCGATTCCGCTATACTCCAAAACAATGCGGAGGAGGTGTCCGCTGTGATCTCGCACACCCCGGCCGTAGCCTTTTTATGGGGAGGCTACCACTGCATCTCCAGTGCCAGTGCCTCGCACACCCCGGCCGTAGCCTTTTTGTGGGGTAGCTATCACTGCACTCGGGTGATTGCTATGCCCCGTTTGTGGGGAAGCTCTCACTACCAATTCTAGTGCCAGTGCCTCACACACCCCGGCCGTAGCCTTTTTATGGGGCGGCTATCACTGCACTCAGTGCCAGTGCCTCACACACCCCGGCCGTAGCCTTTTTATGGGGCGGCAATCACTGCACTCTAGTGCGATGGAGGAATCGCTGTGCCTCACTCACCCCGGCCGTAGCCTTTTTATGGGGCGGCTATCACTACTCCAAAACAATATCGATGCATTACAAGATTCACACACATAACACGACCCAGTGTCGGACTGAGTCAATTCTTTAACCCCGGTTGCACTTCGTGCATGGTGGTCGAATCTGGGCTCAGGCCGACCTAGGCTACCAACAAGGAAAATACGATGTTCTACCTATTATACGTACCTGACTTGCGGGTTCGTCCGACTGTAATCCGCTAACCCTAATATGAACGGGGCATAAAATTATACATTAGTATAATTTTACTCGCGTCGAAAATGCATGCAACTAAATATTTAATATATGCCACATTAATTAATTTATTTAATTCGATAAGGTTCAACACTTCTTTATTTAATTAATTATGCTATCGCGTAATTTCTACGCGATTATCTTTTATTGATCCATTATTTTACTTTACGAATTTATTATAAGAATAATCGTTTTATTTATCAAATATAACTTTTATATGATAAAGGTGAAGTCTCTATTAAATATTCCTCATAACCCTTCAATTTAAGTTAATTGCTTTTAATCAGCCGATTAATTAATTACCGTTTATCGTGATCGAAATTTATTAATTTCATGTAATAATTTATAAATTTATTATTTTGACCACTTAACTCATATTCCTTTAAATTAATTATTTCAATGATTTTAACACGAGTTGGTATTATTATTATGATTTTTAACTCAACCCATATCGAGTCAACCCGAAATTACAAAACTGCCATTCTTCTTCTTCTTCTTCTTCTTCTTCCCGTCACCATTCTTCTCTTCACCCAAAACCAGCACCAAGCTCTTCTCTTTCGACCAAAATCTAGATCCTATCCTTCACCCATTGTCTCCCTTTCCTAGCAACCAAATTAGCAGCAACAATCAAAGGGCGACTGCACCACCACAGCGACGAACCAGCAGCCATGGCGACCTCGACCTGCTGCTATGGCGACTCAGACGTGGCCAGCAGCACCACCCCACGCGTCCCCTTCTTCCCGCACAACAACCCAACGCCCAGAAGAAGAGAAACACTACCCTACAGCGTGGTATATGCAACTGGTCGTGACACAAACGCCATGGTGCTGTTGCTGCAATTCAGCAGGACGTGCTACCATCCTTGGCAATTTCAGCAGGACGTGCTACCATTCTTGGCTGTAAATTCTATGAAATCTCACCTTTAATTACTACAACATGAGTAAGGACGTTGATGCAGCAACTGATTAGCAAAAGATTATGACTTGTTGCTGTAATTAATCACAAACACACAAGAATTGCTGCACGGCAGCAACTTATGTTCGTGGGTGAATTCCTGGTTCTAATCCAGTTACATCCTCCCTTTTTCTTGTTGATTTCAGGTCTTAGTTTCCATGATTATCTTGTATTATAATCTTTGATCATATGTATGCATGCAAACTAAGAAGAAGAGAGGAAGAAACTTACCAAAACAATGGGGAAGCCGGCGTTTGTCCAAGGAGCTTATGTGCATGACGCCCCCCCTCCTTCTCCTTATAAAATGAAAGAAGGCCTAGGGTTTATGAAAACACACTTCGTTGCCGGGTAAATGGGTAAGTGATACGGTTCACTTTACTAGTTTAAACGGTTAAATGGTATGGTTTACTTAACCGGGTAAAAATACTTAACCGGTTAACTAATACTTTCCACTTGACCGGGTAATTGATAATTAACCGGGTAGCGGGTAAATAATTTAAATAAATTCATGGATACCAACGTTCGATCCCACCGCGTCGAATATATACATATATATATATATATATATATATATATATATTATTATTATTTTTCTGGGTCTTTACACGATTAGTCGTGATCTCCCAGTTCGTTCTCAGATTAGAAATTGTCTCCCAACTCATTCTGAGATTGGATGGTCTGCGAATGTATTTTGAGATTAGTCATGGTCTCCGAGTTCATTCTGAGATTAGAAATTGTCTCCCAGCTCATTCTGAGATTAGGCGATCTGAGGATTAGTTATGGTCTCCCAGTTCATTTTGAGATTAGAACTTGTCTCCTAGCTCATTCTGAGATTAGGTGGTCTCCCAATTCATTTTCAGAATATTAATGGACTCCTAGTTTATTCTAAGATTAGAAATGGTCTCCCATCTCATTCTGAGATTAGGTGGTCTCCCAATTCATGTTAAGAATTAGTTATGGTCTCCCAATTCATTCTGAGATTAGAACTTGTCTAGTAGCTCATTATGAGATTAGGTGGTCTCCCAATTCATTTTCAGATTAGTCATGTCTCCTAGTTCATTCTGAGATGAGAAATGGTCTCCCAGCTCATTTTGAGATTAGGTGGTCTCCCAATTCAAGTTGACGATTTGTTATGGTCTCCCAGTTCATTCTGAGATTAGAACTTGTCTCCACTCGAACACTTTGGCTAGGGTTTCCACTATCTCAGCCATTCCATCATCACTCACTGCACTGGATTCCGGTGCATCAGCAACCCACTCGAACACTTTGGCTAGGGTTTCCAACCGATTAAACATCGTGTGATTATTTTGCTCGCCATTGGTCGGCCCTCCAACCAATAACTCCAGCCATGCCACCCACTCGATTGTGTATCCATGTGATCGAATCAACGAAAAACTGTTGAATGCATATTGTCCCTCAATTGCACTTGAACTTGGCTCATAAACGCGGCTCTGATACCTCTGTCACGGGCCTGGTTCAAGGACCCAAAATTTTTCTATCCAAACCAGTCCTGTGTGGTGTATTCTCACGCAAGAACACCAGCCTAACACCAGCCTCAACACCTCGAGGTTGCTGCCTTCAACCCGTCGCTTGATCACAATGTGTTTGTACTGCACCAAACACCGACACAGCTCTTCTGGCTACCGACACTCCTTGCCAATAGGCTGTTCCAGAAGTCAAACAGCACCGCGCGCTGCACTGCGTGATCTCCCAACCAGCAATTACTTGTCTTCTCTGCCCTTGCTCGTCTCAGATCCAGTTACCCCAACTGGCTGCCTTGTAAACTTCGACCGTGACCTAGGACTCTCCTCTCAAGCACTTGCTCAGCTTGTGGACAGCCCCCACAACCTCGCCTCAATGTACCCACAAATATAAAGGCGCACAACGACTTACTCCCCGAGTAACTCTACCCTGATTGCCAACACAAGCAACCTAACAACGTGTACCTGGTTTCCAGAAAGCCAATGAAGTTCCAGCGCTCATCATGAACACCGGCTGCAGCAACTCCACGCTTCTTTCTCACCAGCTGCACCCCATTGCTTTTCCTCACAAAGGAACACACCTGGAATCTCAGGAACTCTCCTCCTTACCGGACTCGATTCCTCTCTTGATCCACTCCCACATCTTTCCTCTCTGATCTGGTGATCTTCTTCCTTGATCCACCAACCTGTTTCCAGCCTAAACCCCTTGCACATGTGCACGTCCTTCTATTTCAGATAACTCCGGATCTAGCATCTCTATCCACAAAGATCTGCAAATCTCACCGTATCCAGCAACCTAGCACCACACCACGTCCAGGTTCACCCTCACGGCCTTGTGGTTATCTTCAGAAGTTAGTTGCAGACTTAGATCATATCTTCCACCAAGATACGCCCCTAGTAACATCCATGAAGCTTCCTCACAAACCCCTTGGCTGCACCGCTGGTCACCCCATCTCTCCCACCGGCTCGACCCCAGCAATTTCCAGACATGGTTCAACCTCCCTCAGCAATTCACCGAACATATGCTGGCAATGGTCCACCACCATCGCCCTGCACCAGTCCTGCTGCTCGTACATCCCCATGCACAGTCATGCCCACCAGAACCTGCTCGCGCGCAAGGCTGTGCACAACTGCGCGCTCGCCGCTATAGTGCTCGGTATTGTTCCACAACACAGTACCGCTAATTTGCTCAGTACTGGCGTCTGCTCGGCACGCTGTGCTACACACTCGGCTCGGTAGCCTGCTCGGTCCACGGTTGCACCACAACCTCAATCTGTGGACCCAAACAGTGATCAACAGTAACCTGAGGTTTCTCAACCTGTACTCGGCCACATGCTCGATACGCCAAATACCGACCCATGTGCCGACACAACTGCTGTAACTCGACGCCATGCTCCATTGCCATGCTTGGTCACTCGGCAGCCTCATGCACCTTGGTTTGTAACCTGCAACACGACACGGGTTAGCCTCAGTATGTTGTTTCCACCACTCGGATAGCCACCGCTACCCCTCATGGACACGGGAAACCTAGGGACAACACCTAAACCCTAGTTCCCGGCAACGCCCATGAATCACAGCAGTAACACTTGCCATGTCCCTGTTTTCTGGTGGGTGGCGGAATTGCAGCTGTGAGGGGCGGAGTTGCAAGGGTGACAGAAGTAGCGACATTTTGCTGCAATTGATGCTGTAATGGAAGCTTCAAAGGGGTAAACGCTGGTTGTGCTTCATCGACAGCATCATGGGTTCCATCACAGAAGTTCAGGCCGCCGGAACAATCCACTACAGACCACCGTCTCGCCAGAATTCATGGCAGCGACGTGCAGAAGTGGGGACGACGACCATACTCCATGCAATGTCCAAAGGTGGCTGATCTTTACTGTTTTGAGGCCGGCCTGAGGTCGTAGAACATCTGAATTGGAGCAAGATGCAAGAAAGGAAGGGTCTTGAGGCTGGGAGAAGAAGAACAGGCCAGGAGTTGGGCGCCATGGTGCAGCACATGGTCGTCTTGGTTAACTGCTATAAAACACGCACTTTAGGCTTCCAATTGGTTGCCGGAGAAGGTTAAAGTTGAGGGAGGACGAGATTCTGGATTTGGGTGCCAAGAAAAGGGGTGGAGAAGAAGGGTGTGGTCTGGTTTTGGTGCAGAGAAGAGTGGCGACGGGAAGAAGAAGAAGAAGGAGGAGGAGGAGAAGGGTGGCAGTTTTGTAAATATGGGTTGACTCGATACCGACTCGAGTTAAAAATAATGCGAACACGTAATAAATCTTTCAAGATAATTATTTTAATGGGTTATGGGTAAAGTTACTAAACTAACTAATGATTGTATGAAAATAAATAAAGTTACTAAACTAACTAACTAATAAATGGGTTATTAAACTATAGTCGGGTAGCAATCACTTGTGCCGAACCTAAATACAATAATGAAATTAAATAAAGTTCGAAACTTTATTGAGTCAAATAATTTGAAATAATTGTATTAATAATATTTTTGAATAATACAAAATTTTTTAAAATAATTTAATGGAACAACTTAATTAATTAAATTGCTATAAATAAGAGTGGCGATAAAAAAATTATAACCGTAAACTAAATCATCAAGATAGGGGTTCAGTAATTATCGTCGCAAAGTAAACTTAAATACTTGTTTATTAGTAATAATTATTTTATCAATTGTGAGGTATTATTTATGATTAAGATAATTAATTTAAAATGTAAAGTAGGACATAAATGATTAAATCACCTGAATAATTTAATATTTAATATTGTTGAATTTTAATAGTGATATATATATTAGTCATTTAGTTGCATGCGTTCCAACTCAAATAAAATTTTATATATGTATAATTTTATATTCTCGTTCACATAAGGATCATTGGTCGCAGTTGCGAGTTTGAAATATCCATGTCTGTATAATCATTTGAAATGTTGTACTTTCTCTTGTTGGTAGCCCTGGTCGGCTTGAGAGAATGAGCTAGGAGACAATGTTCTAATCGCAGAATGAACTGGGAGACCGTGACTAACCTCAAAATGGATTGGGGGACCATGACTAATCTCAAAATGAATTGGGAGACCACCTAATCTTAGAATGAGCTGGGAGACGATTTCTAATATCAGAATGAACTGGGAGACCATGACTAATCTCAAAAAGAATTGGGAGACCACTTAATCTCAGAATGAGTTGGGAGATGTTTTCTAATCTCAGAATGAGCTAGGAGTCGACTTTTACTAATCTCAGAATCACCTGAGGGATAATTACTCTTTACTTGTGTAATAATAATAATAAAAACGAGTGAAATGATAATAGGGATTATATTGACATGTTTCATTTAATTATGCGGCTTAGTGGTTTTATCACTAATGCGGAATTGCTTCTGTAGGTGAGCAGCTTTGGCACTAAAGAATAGAAATGTGGTTGGTGGTTCTTTTACCAACCCAGGTATGGTGAATCGATAATAAAGTTGGACTTCCTTATTATTCTCTTGTGATATAAATGTGACTATGGGAAACGGTCCGAAACTGTAGGATGGTTATTTTATATTTTAGAGAACATGATTTACTATTATGATTCTCATTATATGTTGCGAGACATATTTGCTGTATTTCAATTCATGTTCAGGAATCTTACATCTACATTGCCTATATTTTTAAGTAACATCCAGGTCCGATTTGGGTGGGTCGTTAAAGGTGGTATCACAGTACGGTTTCCCACAAGCTCACATTTTATGACTCAAGTACCTTGTTGAAAAGTCCAATAATTATATTTTCCCACTATGTTGTGTTGTTAATTAACAAATGTATTCGCTAATAATCCTAAGTCATAACTGGAAAAAAACATACTAATGAACCATGAAGGTTCGACGTTTTAGATGGCAAGTACTCGTAGACAGTCAAACCAAGCTTCAGAAAATACAAATTCTGTGGTTCAAAATATTGTTCAGCGATTACCGGGAATGGTAGCAAGGCATGGAGCCTCAAACTCGGCAGCGGGTCCTAGAATCACCCCAGATGGTGGTCAGGGAAATACCCAAGGGTGGGGAGGGTTAGCAGACCCAGGCGAGCAAGGGGAGCGTCCAAAGCCAGTGCCACTAGTAGTCCGACAAGTGGTGCCACCAGTGGTTGATGATAGTGACTGCAACACTATGGAAAAATTTAGAAAGAATGGGAATTGATGTATTTATTGGAGGGATTGATCCAATGAAGGTGGAGAGCTGGATTGACATTACCGAGAAGCGTATAGAGCTCAGTTTGTGCCCCACCGCTATCAAGTGAGATTGGCAACATGCATGCTTCAAGAGGAAGCATCTTACTAGTGGAAATCCATGAAGAAAACCACTTTCCATCTACGTGAGATTTCCTCCATCGCGTGGGCGGAATTTGTTGCAGCTTTAAATAGACAATACTTTCCAGAGCCTGTTGTCTAGAAGAAAGCGCTGGCGTTCGCCAATTTGGTTCAAGGGGAGGATTCAGTTAGGGAATGTGTATTTCCAGACGAACTTCCAGGGTTCCCTCCTAAGCCAGCAGTGGAGTTTGCTATTGACCTAGCACCTGGAGTGACACCAATTTGTAAAACACCAGTCTTGACACTGCCAAATAGTAATGAAGGATTTGTAGTCTTCAGCGATGCATCTTTGTTGGGTTTGGGATGCGTCCTTATGAAAGAAGGTAAGGTGGTGGCCTATGCCTCCCATCAATTGAAGATTCATGAGCAAAATTATGCAACCCATGATTTGGAACTGGCAGCAATGGTTTTTACCCTAAAGAATTGGAGACACTACTTGTATGGAGCCCAATTCGAAGTCTTCACTGACCACTAGAGTTTGAAGTATATCTTCACCCAGAATAACCTTGACCTTGGACAGAAGCGGTAGATAGAATATTTGAAGGACTACGACTTCCAAATCTTATACTATCCAGGGAAAGCGAATGTGGTAGCCGACGCGTTGAGTCGGAAGGGCAAAGTGGACAAAAGTAAGTAGCTAGCTAGACTTTGGCCATGTCAGGAGAAGTGGTAGCTATCAACCTAGTGGAGCAACTAACAGGTTTACTGGCAAATTTGGTTGTTTCCAATGATTTAGTTGATCGTGTAAAGACCTGGAAAAAATAAATAAATATATATATATATATATATATATATATTCGACGCGGTGGGATCGAACATTGGTATCCATGAATTTATTTAAATTATTTACCCGCTACCCGGTTAATTATCAATTACCCGGTCAAGTGGAAAGTATTAGTTAACCGGTTAAGTATTTTTACCCGGTTAAGTAAACCATACCATCTAACCATTTAACTGAACCATACCATGTACCCGTTTAAGAGGTTAAGTGAAATGGTAAAGTGAACCGTATCACTTACCCATTTACCCGGCAACGAAGTGTGTTTTCATAAACCCTAAGCCTTCTTTCATTTTATAAGGAGGAGGGAGGGGGCGTCATGCACATAAGCTCCTTGGACAAACGCCGGCTTCCCCATTGTTTTAGTAAGTTTCTTCCTCTCTTCTTCAAAGTTTGCATGCATACATATGATCAAACATTATAATACAAGATAATCATGGAAACTATGACTTGAAATCAACAAGAAAAAGGGTAGATTTCATAGAATTTATAGCCAAGGATGGTAGCACGTTCTGCTGAATTGCAGCAGCGGCACCATGGCGATTGTGTCACAACCAGTTGCATATACCACGCAGCAAGGTAGTGTTTCACTTCTTTTGGGCGTTGGGTTGTTGTGCGGGAAGAAGGGGACGCTTTGGGCGGTGCTGCTGGCCACGTTTGAGTCGCCATAGCAGCAGGAAGGTCGCCATGGCTGCTGGTTCGTTGGTGCAGAACTTAGTTGGACGTGGTTAGTTGTTGAAAGGCACAAGCTTTAGGCTTCCAATTGGATTGCTAGGAAAGGGAAGCAGTTAGGGAAGGAAGTGAATTGGTTTTGGGTTGAAGAAGAGGACGCCAAGGCTGGGTTTTTGGTGCAGGAACGTCGCCTAGGATAGCTGCTGTAAAACGTGGACGTTAGGCTTCATCTTGGGTGGTTTTAATTTGTTGTTGATGCTGGATTAGGATGTTTGGATGGTTGTTTAGCTAGGTTGCATAGGGAAGAAGAAGAAGGGCGTGATCTAAGTGGTGCCAAGGTCTGGTTGGTGCTGGTTTTGGTGAAGAGAAGGAGGGTGACGAGAAGAAGAAGAAGAAGAAGAAGAAAATGGCAGTTTGGTAATTTCTGGTTGACTCGATATGGGTTGAGTTAAAAATCATAATAATAATACCAACTTGTATTCAAATCATTAAAATAAATAATTTAAAAGAGATATGAGTTAAGTGGTCAAAATAATAAATTTATAAATTATTACATGAAATTAATAAATTTCGATCGGGATAAACGGTAATTAATTAATCGGCTGATTAAAAGCAATTAACTTAAATTGAAGGGTTAAGAGGAATATATAATAAAGACTTCACCTTTATCATATAAAAGTTATATTTGATAAATAAAACGATTATTCTTATAATAAATTCGTAAAGTAAAATAATGGATCAATAAAAGATAATCGCGTACAAATTACGCGATAGCATAATTAATTAAATAAAGAAGTGTTGAACCTTATCGAATTAAATAAATTAATTAATGTGGAATATATTAAATATTTAGTTGCATGCATTTTCGACGCGAGTAAAATTATACTAATGTATAATTTTATGCCCCATTCATATTAGGGTTAGCGGATTACAGTCGGACGAACCCGCAAGTCAGGTACGTATAATAGATAGAACATCGTATTTTCCTTGTTGGTAGCCTAGGTCGGCCTGAGCCCAGATTCGACCACCATGCACGAAGTGCAACCGGGGTCAAAGAATTGACTCAGTCCGACACTGGGTCGTGTATGTGTGTGAATCTTGTAATGCATCGATATTGTTTTGGAGTAGTGATAGCCGCCCCATAAAAAGGCTACGGCCGGGGTGAGTGAGGCACAGCGATTCCTCCATCGCACTAGAGTGCAGTGATTGCCGCCCCATAAAAAAGGCTACGGCCGGGGTGTGTGAGGCACTGACACTGAGTGCAGTGATAGCCGCCCCATAAAAAGGCTACGGCCGGGGTGTGTGAGGCACTAGCACTAGAGTTGGCAGTGAGAGCTTGCCCACAAACGGGGTGTAGCAATCACGTGAGTGTAGTGATAGCCTCCCCATAAAAAGGCTCCGGCCGGGGTGTGTAAGGCACTAACACTAGAGTGCAGTGATAGCCTCCCCATAAAAAGGCTACGGTCGGGGTGTGTGAGGCACTGGCACTAGAATTGATAGTGAGAGCTTCCCCACAAATGGGGCATAGCAATCACCTGAGTGCAGTGATAGCTTCCCCACAAAAAGGCTACGGCCGGGGTGTGCGAGGCACTGGCACTGGAGACGGTAGTGGTAGCCTCCCCATAAAAAGGCTACGGCCGGGGTGTGCGGATCACAGCGGACACCTCCTCCGCATTGTTTTGGAGTATAGCGGAATTGCTCCACCGCATATTAAAATAAATATATGGAAATGGTGGAATGTACTTGATTCGTTTTATTTATTATACTACTTAGTGTTGTAATCACTAACGCGGAATTGCCTCCGCAGGTGTGCAGATTCGAGATTAGATGATTGACAACTAGAGCATGGAGCAAAGTAATATGAGGACTCCTATTTTTATTTGTTTGAGAAATAAGTGTGGCTGCTGGGAAACGGTCTAAGACTGTGGGAACCTTTATTTTATACTTGTTTTAATTATTATACTCGGCATTTAGTAGTTTCATATTGGTAACACCTAGCCAGCTAGGCCCACAATGTTATTGTGAAAAATGGCGGGTCGTTACATATCGTGTTAGGCTAGCACAAATGGGTGATGAGGAGCTGAATAAAACGTTGGACAAGATTCCTGACATTGTAGCAGTTCAAATAGTGTGATCAGATTTAGAGGAAGGTTGTGTGTACCCAAAGATAATGCACTGAGGCAGAATATTTTGTAGGAGGCTCATTGCTCAAAGTTCTCAATACACCTTGGAATTACTAAAATGTATCAGGATTTAAAGCGAACCTATTGGTTGATTGGGATGAAGAGGGATGTTGTGGATTTTGTCGCTAGGTGTCAGACTTGCCAACAAATCAAAGCCCAACATCAACTACCTGAGGACTATTGAAACCTTTAGAAATAGCCAACATGGAAATGGTAGTGTGTCACATGCGATTTTATTTCAAAGCTCCCAAGAACTCAAAAGAAGCATGACTCCATATTGGTAGTTGTGGACCGACTAACCAAGGTAGCTCACTTTATCCCCAAGAAATCAATGAGAATAGTGGAATACTTGGCAGGATTATATGTTGACAATATTGTCAAATTTCATGGGATTCCAAAGGAGATAGTCTTCGACCGTGATCCCCTATTCACCTTACATTTCTGGGAAGTTTTCCAAAAGCCATGGGAACTCAAATTAAGTTGAGTACAGCATATCATCCCCAAACTAATGGTCAAAGTGAGAGAACCATTCAATGTAATACCCCGTTTCGGCTCACCTGTGAACCCACCCGAAAATGTCACCGGCGACCGAACTGTTTGCTAATGTACTAGTTCGGTTAAGCTAACCCGGATCTGCCCTCGGCGTCTTAAGATAGGGATGCAACCATGAGAAGGATGAATGGGAACAATTGGGTTCTAACGGAGTCCTACATGCATGTGATGATATGCAAGCAAAACAAAACCATTCAACAGCAAGAAATTTAAATAAAAATTCATTAATATTTACGGAAAAAAGGACAGAATTTCCCCTAAAAGTGCAATAGAGGCTAACCTGTCCACAAGAAGGGTATATAAATATTTTAACAAAATACGATAAAACATAACAATCTACTATGACATTCAGTCATTATCTCTTTCGTTTCATCTGAGTAGAGTCTAAACTCCAAGGCTCCCTACTCATTCATAATTATCCGCTCATCTCATAAGAAGCGATTTATCAAGACAAAAACATTCTAATTATCATTCACACAGTATTAACACACCATCATTATACATTACACGCGGCAGGTACATGTGTGCGCGGTTCCATGCTGCTCCTCCAAAATCCCGACAGCTTTCATCTCTTGCATTCCTCACCTACATATATATAGAAAAACCGTCAGTAACGAGTGTTATCGGGCCAGAAAATAACTAATATCAATCTGGCATAGGAGAGTAAACTCTCCTGTTGAATTACAACCATATACTTCCTCAAGAACTCTCATAAGGGAACATATGGGAGCCGTCGCCCTCGGGTTGACAGCATCCCCCTTTCTTTCTCATTCTCATACCTTAGCCATTTCTCTATTCCTTCTCGCATCAAATCTCATTCCTTTTTGCCGCCTACACCTTCCATATTACTCCTAGCCTTGAGCACGAAGGCCAAGCACTCTCAGGCAGTTTCCTTTAGTACCATTTGAAACCACAAGTCTATACGTGCACTGCATTGCAGTACCCGTGAACCTCTACACTTCTCCGGGTTTGAGGAACTCAAAGGTGGAGTTGTCAGGATCCCTCGGGAATGAAACGGCCCGCACACCAGAGCCCACTATCAACTCACACGTGCCCACTCGCGTAGCACGGTAGTCGGATTTCCCTCATTCAATCTCTCACTGAAAATGCGAAAACTATACATATATATAGGTCTAGGTTGGGATTTATACATTAGGCCCGAAGGCATCGTGAGCTGGATCTGAAGTTCGAAAACAAACTCAAGGGATCTCATCCTTGAGGGTTATTAATCCGGAAAATCGTTGGCTAAATGGCCCGAGTAAAGTGGGATCCGATAAAATGCCACTTAACTCGTCCTGTACATGATAAATCAAATACACAATAGAGTAGCATAAAAATAGAGAACGAGTCCTGTACATGATAAATGAGCTAAGAGACAATTTTCTAATCTCAGAATGAACTGGGAGGCCATGACTAATCTCAAAATGAATTAGGAGATCACCTAATCTCAGAATGTGCTGGGAGACAATTTTCTAATCTCAGAATGAACTGGGAGACCTTGACTAATTTCAAAATGAATTGGGAGACCATCTAATCTCACAATGAGATAGGAGACAATTTTCTAATCTTAGAATAAAATGGGAGACCATGACTAACCTCAAACTGAATTGGGGGACCACCGAATCTCAAAATGAGCTGGGAGACAATTTTCTAATCTCAGAACAAACTGGGAGACCATGACTAATTTCAAAATCAATGGGGAGACCACCTTATATCAGAATGAGCTGGGAGACAATGTTCTAATCTCAGAATAAACTGGCAGACCATGACTAACCTCAAAATGGATTGGGGGACCATGACTAATCTCAAAATGAATTGGGAGACCACCTAATCTCAGAATGAGCTAGGAGACGATTTCTAATCTCATAATGAATTGGGAGACCATGACTAATCTCAAAATGAATTGGGAGACCACCTAATCTCAGAATGAGTTGGGGGAAGTTTTCTTATCTCAGAATGAGCTAGAAGTCAACTTTTACTAATCTCAGAATGAAATGATAATAGGGATTATATTGACTTGTTTCATTTAAGTATGCGGCTTAGTGGTTTTATCACTAATGAGGAATTGCCTCCGCAGGTGAGGAGCTTTGGCACTAAAGAATAGAAGTGTGGTTGGTGGTTCTTTTACCAACCCAGGTATGGTGAATTGATAATAAAGTTGGACATCCTTATTATTCTCTTGTGATATAAATGCGGCTATGGGAAACGGTCCAAGATTGTGGGACGATTATTTTATATTTTAGAGAACATGATTTATTGTTATGATTTATATTATATGTTGCAAGACATATTTGCTATATTTCAATTCATGTTCTAGAATGTTACATCTACATTACCTATATTTTTTAAGTAACATCTAGGTCCGGTTTGAACAGCGAGTTTCGGTTGTTTCCTCCTGGCGGCGGCGACCGGCACAGCGGTTGTTGCTACACCACCCGACATGCAGTACTCCGTCGGTCGATGTCAGATAGTGGGGTAGGCGGGGATCAGTAATCCGCACACTACTACGCCGCGTTGTGAGTGGCGTGCACTCGGAATTTGGCGGGCAGACTTAGAATGGATGCCCAGCCCATCCCGAAGCCATTTTCCGAGCAATTGTGGGCTGTTCCGGCCTCCTTGCCCATGAAAATCAGGCGTATGCCAGTACAGCCACTTTGGCTGCCACTCCTAAGCGCCAGGAAAAATTTCCTCTGCTATATAGGGAGGGGGTGGTGTTGTCCTGGGGTGCACGTCACGTAGGAGGCCCCGGCACCCAAAGTCACTCAATCATGCACCGTGGTGAGCACTAGTTGAGCAGCGAGTTTCAGCTGTTTCCTCCCAGCAGCGACCGGCAAAATTTAACGACCCGCCACTGCCTGGTGTTGCAAGTGGCGTTCGCTCGAAATTTGGCGCGCCAAATGTAACGACCCGCCATTTTTCACAACATTGTGGGCCTAGCTGGCCAGGTGTTACTCACAATTAAGCAAATATGTCTAACATTTTTACTTAACAAAACATATAAATATCCCACAGTCTTAGACCGTTTCCCAGTAGCCACACTTATTTCTCAAATAAATAATAAAAGGAGTCCTCATATTTATTTTACTCCATGCTCCGGTTGTCAATCACCTAATTTCGTATCTGCACACCTCCGGAGGTAATTTTGCGTTAGTGATTACAACAGTAAGTAGTATAATAGATAAAACAAATCAAGTACATTCCACCATTTCCTTATGTTTATTTTAATATGCGGTGGAGCGATTCCGCTATACTCCAAAACATTGCGGAGGAGGTATCCGCTGTGATCCGTACACCCCAGCCATAGCCCTTTTGCGGGGAGGCTACCACTACTGTCTCCAGTGCCAGTGCCTCGCACACCCCGGCCGTAGCCTTTTTGTGGGGAAGCTATCACTGCACTCAGGTGATTGCTACGCCCCGTTTGTTGGTAAGCTCTCACCACCAATTCTCGTGCCAGTGCCTCACACACCCCAACTGTAGCCTTTTTATGGGGAGGCTATCACTGCACTCAGGTGAATGCTACACCTCGTTTGTAGGGAAGCTCTCATTGCCAATTCTAGTGCCAGTGCCTCACACACCCCGGCCGTAACCTTTTTATAAGGAGGCTATCACTCCACTCAGGTGAATGCTACGCCCCGTTTGTGGGGAAGCTCTCACTGCCAATTCTAGTGCCAGTGCCTCACACACCCCGGTTATAGCCTTTTTATTGGGAGGCTATCACTGCACTCCAGTGCGATGGAGGAATCGTTGTGCCTCGCTCACCCCGGTTGTAGCCTTTTTATGGAGTGGCTATCAGTACTCCAAAACAATGTTGATGCATTACACAATTTACGCACATAATACGACCCCGTGTCGGACTGAGTCAATTCTTTGACCCCGGTTGCACTCGGTGCATGGTGGTTGAATCTCGGCTCAGGCCGACCTAGGCTACCAACAAGGAAAGTACGATGTTCTACCTATTATACGTACCGAACTTGTGATTTCGTCTGATTGTGATCCGCTAACCCTAATCTAAATTATACATTAGTATAATTTTATTTTGCATGAACCTACATGCAACTACATGACTGATATACTATCAGTTTTAAATGATGTAATTAGTTCATGTTAGTCTTCATTCTTATTAAATTTTCAGCAATTCTAATGATAATTAATTATTAATTTTCCCCATCCAAATCCGCATTATCTAATTGATAATTTAATTATTAAATTGCCCCATACTTACCTAGTTGTCATTCTACTTTAACAATTCATTTAACGACCCCAAAGCACCCAGCTTTATTGTAGTCAACCAGCGAAAGCCGGTATTCTCACCATGCATGGTGACCAACCAGTACCGTGGCGGCCTCCATTTGCTGCTATGGCGTCTCCAACTTGGCCACCACATGGCAACCCTCAGCCAGTCCTTGGCGACCCTCTTCTGGCTACCCAATCAGCAACCCCGACCTGACCATGGTGACTCCATGTCGGTCACATAATCAGCCCATGACCCATGGCAGCGTCTCCCTAGTCGGCTACATAAACAGCACCCGACCAGACCCATGGCGACTACTCTAGTCAGCCACATAAACAGTACCCAACCAACATGTCTTCTTTTCCATCCGCCAAATTTTAGACCCCATCTTCTATCTACCCCACTGATCCTATTGGAAAACCCCAAAGATCCAATCTTTATCTGCTGCTATCTCATGGAACTCGGACTACACCCTACATGGGGACCTTAATTTCACCATTCATGGTGGTCGACCAGCAGCCATGGCGACCACATCCTGACCCATCAAGGTGACGACCAGCACCTCCCCAAGTGACGACCAGTCTGCCCTTTCCATGGCGGATCCACGTCTGGCCAGCAACACCACCCATGGCAACACCAACCTAGTCTCCCTTCACGTTCCTGATTTACATCCCTCCCCGATGGTCTGACTCGGCCACCCAAGGTGACTCTGTCCGGCCAGCCGCACCGCTGGGAGCACTCCCTACTTCCAGCAAGTCAACCCAACTCACAAGGATGGAAGAAGTGTTGTTGCTGCTGCAAAAACAGCAAGACGTCCTCCTAGTTTTCTTCTTCCCTTGTTGATTTCTCATTTGATTCTTATGTTTATCATGTTTATGATTTATGCAACATGTGTATGCATACAATAGAAGAAAAAGATAGGAAAAGATATTACCCGAGCGAAGGAGGAAAACCAGCGTCTGTCCAAGGAGGAAAAAGATGTAGATGATGCCCTCCCCTTCTCCTTTTATCAAGAATAAGATGACGGCTAGGGTATGTGGAAACACCCTTCCACCGTAATTCCTTTAACCAGGTAATTGGGTAATCAACACGGTTCACTTAATCATTTCACTTAACCTCTTAAATGGATACATAGTTTAGTTCACTTAAATGGTTAAATGGATAAGTAATGTGGTCGACTCGACCGATTCAACTAGAATCGTCCGGTTAGACATTACTTTTCAATTAACCGGGTAATTCATACTTAACCAGCTAACGAGTTTTTTTCCCACCGCATCGAACGTTAATGTTTATTATTATTGTTATATATATATATATATATATATATATATATATATGTATATATATCTATATTTCTGGGTCTTTACACCAATGCCTTTTCCGAGCAATTGTCGGGCCGTTCTGGACCTCCCTGCCCATGAAAAGGGGGCGTATGCCAGTACAGCCACTTTGGCTGCCACTCCTAAGCGCCAGGAGAAATTTCCTCTGCTATATAGGGAGGGGGTGGTGTTGTGCTTGAGTGCACGCCGCGTAGGAGGTCCCGGCACCCAACGTCACACGCTCAAGCACCGTGGCGAGCACGGGCTGAGCAGCGAGTTTCGGTTGTTTCCTCCCGGCGGCGGCGACCGGCACGGCGGTTGCTGCTACGCCGCCCGACGCACGGCACTGCAACGGTCGATGTCGGATACCGTGGTCGGCGGGCCACTACGCGGCGGTGCGAGTGGTGTGCGCTTGGAATCCGGCGTGCAGCCTTAGTATTGGACGCCCAGCCCATCCCGAAGCCATTTTCGAGCAATTGTGGGCCGTTCCGGCCTCCCCTGCCCATGAAAAGCGGGCGTATGCCAGTACAGCCACTTTGGCTGCCACTCCTAAGCGCCAGGAAAAATTTCCTCTGCTATATAGGGAGGGGGTGGTGTTGTGCTTGGGTGCACGCCGCGTAGGAGGTCCCGGCACCCAACGTCACACGCTCAAGCACCGTTGCGAGCACAGGTTGAGTAGCGAGTTTTGGTTGTTTCCTCCCAGCGGAGCCGACCGGCACGGCGGTTGCTGCTACACCACCCGACGCGCGGTACTGTGCCGGTCGATGTGGGGATATTGGGATCAGCGGGGATCAGTAATCCGCTGGCCACTAAGCGGCATTGCGATTGTGGGTTTGCTTCGAGTGGATCGTGAGGTGGGTGCTCCCTTGGTTGCCGGTCTCAATCTGGCGCTTGAGAATTGCATGCATGCCAATACAGCCAGTTTGGCTGCCACCCCTAAGAGGTGGGGAAAATTTCCATTGCGATATAGGGAGGGGAGTGGTCTTGTTTCTAGCGGCGGCTTTCCTATGAGCAGGCTTGCAGTGAATGCCATGCTCAAGCACCATGACAAGTTTTACGGGGTTAATTGCAGGGCGTCCAGGGGTGCTAGGGTTTGGCGGTTGACCCCTAGTCATCCCGAGTCTGGACTGGGTAGTTGATGCTGCCTGTGTGGTGAAACAACTTACCAAGTGATAATAGGTGTTATAGTTGCAGGCAAGGAAGGACCGAAATTGAAGAATGGACCGAAACTTGGGGCTGGGACATGTAGCAGCAGATGCGTCGGGAGCGAGTACCGAGCATAGTGCTGCATGGCGCCAAGGGAACCTCAAGATGGCTCGGGGCAATTGCGTGACCAGCAGTTGTGGATGAGCTGACTGTTGTGAGCGAGCGAGCATCCGTGAGTGCGCTAGGCCGAGATGTGCGAGCATGGGCGCAACTAGTGGCGAGCAGTGCATGCAGCGGCTGGGGAAAAATTATTTTAACATATTCGACTCGGGCAGGAAAAATTGAACATTAGAGAATTAATTTAATTATATTATATTCTCTACCCGGTTAAGTTTACCCGGTTAAATATTTTTATTCTTTACCCGGTTACCTAGTTAAAGCAATAAAATACGGGTGTTGGAGGGTTCCCACAAACCCTGTAACGACCCGCCATTTTTCACGATATTGTGGGCCTAACTGGCCAGGTGTTACTCACAATTAAGTAAATATGACTAACATTTTTTATTTAACAAAAACATATATAAAGATCCCACAGTCTTGGACCGTTTCCCAGCAGCCACACTTATTTCTCAATTAAATAAAAAAAGGAGTCCTCATATTTATTTTGCTCCATACTCTGGATGTCAATCTCCTAATCTCGTATTTGCATACCTGCGGAGGCAATTCCGCGTTAGTGATTACAACACTAAGTAGTATAATAGATAAAACAAGACAAGTACATTCCACTATTTCCTTATGTTTATTTTAATATGCGGTGGAGCGATTCCGCTATACTCCAAAACAATGCGGAGGAGGTATCCGCTGTGATCCGCACACCCCGGCCGTAGCCTTTTTTGTGGGGAGGCTACCACTACCGTCTCCAGTGCCAGTGCCTCGCACACCCCGGCCGTAGCCTTTTTGTGGGGTAGCTATCACTGCACTCGGGTGATTGCTATGCCCCGTTTGTGGGGAAGCTCTCACTACCAATTCTAGTGCCAGTGCCTCGCACACCCTGGCCGTAGCCTTTTTATGGGGAGGCTATCACTGCACTCCAGTGCCAATGCCTTGCACACCCCGGCCGTAGCCTTTTTGTGGGGCGGCTATCACTGCACTCAGGTGATTGCTATGCCCTGTTTGTGGGGTAGCTCTCACTACCAATTCTAGTGCCAGTGCCTCACACACCCCGGCCGTAGCCTTTTTATGGGGCGGCTATTACTGCACTCCAGTGCCAGTGCCTCACACACCCCGGCCGTAGCCTTTTTATGGGGCGGCTATCACTGCACTCCAGTGCGATGGAGGAATCTCTGTACCTCACTCACCCCGGCCGTAGCCTTTTTATGGGGTGGCTATCACTACTCCAAAACAATGTCGATGCATTACAAAATTCACGTACATAACACGACCCAGTGTCGGACTGAGTCAATTCATTGACCCCGGTAGCACTCGGTGCATGGTAGTCGAGTCTGGGCTCAGGCCGACCTAGGCTACCAACAAGGAAAGTATGATGTTCTATCTATTATACGTACCTGATTTGTGATTACGTCTGACTATGACCCGTGAACCCTAATACAGTAATGGGGAGGTCGCCTGGGACGGAGATGAGGGATGAAATACTCCCTCCTCCTGCATATATATACACTTCAACCATTCCCTCCATTAAATTCTCATACCCCATCATCCATTGGTATTTCCTAGGTTCAACGACCCCTTCATTAAATTCTCACACCCCATCATCCATTGGTATTTCCTAAGTTCAACGACCCCTTCATTAAATTCTCACACCCCATCATCCATTGGTATTTCCTAGGTTCAACGACCCCTTCTCCTTTTATAAAGAATAAATGACGGCTAGGGTTTGTGGAAGCACCCTTTCACCATAATTCCTTTAACCGCGTAATTTGGTAATTAACACGGTTCACTTAACCTTTTCACTCAACCTCTTAAATGGTATGGTTCACTTTACTAGTTTAAACGGTTAAATGGTATGGTTTACTTAACCGGGTAAAAATACTTAACCGGTTAACTAATACTTTCCACTTGACCGGGTAATTAATAATTAACCGGGTAGCGGGTAAATAATTTAAACAAATTCATGGATACCAACGTTCGATCCCACCACGTCGAATATATATATATATATATATATATATATATATATATATATATATATATATATTCCGGGTCTTTACAAACCCTACCCGTCAATTCATTTTATAAAGGACGTCCTCCACCCTAGCCTTCATTCGCATTCTTTTCTCCTTTTCCTTGCCGGCGTGTCTTCTTCCTTGCTTAGGTATTCTTCCTATCTCCCTAATCTTAGCTTTCATGCATTCTTTAATCACCATGCTAAATTCTATTGCTTCATCAATTCATGATTATCATGTAAAGTTCTGCTACTTCCTCCTCATGGGCGTCATGTAAACTTGCTGCTGTTTCATCAATTCATGATCATTTTGTTGTGCTGTTGCTTCATCAATGTTCTATACTATGTAATCAGTTGGGTTAGGATAAGGGAATTGCAGCCTCTAGCGTCTTATGAGTCTAGGATGGGGTTTGGAGGGTGGACAACGCTGTGGGTGTTTTCAGACGTCCATACCAGTCCGTCAGCCAAGATTCACGCCCTGCAAGCTCACAGCGCTTGGCCGGGATGTTGGGTTGTTGTGCAGCGAGAAGGGAAGAGTTCCCGGTGGTGCTGCTGGCCGGAAGGAGTTCAATTTGCAGTCCCGGCAATGCTGCTGGCGAGGACTCGCGTCTTGGTGCAGAACAGAGTTGGACATGGATAGTTGCTTAAAGGCACGAGCTTTAGGCTTCCAATTGGATTGCTAGGGGAGGGAAGCAGTTAGGGAAGGAAGTGATCTGGTTTTGGGTTGAAGAAGAAGACGCCAAGACTGGTTTTTGGGTGCAGGAAAGTCGCCTTGGATAGCTGCTGTAAAATGGGGACATTAGGCTTCATCTTTGGCGATTTTAATTTGTTGTTGATGCATGGTTAGGATGTTTAGATGGTTGTTCAATTGGGTTGCTAGGGAATTAAAGAAGGACGTTACCAGTGGTGGTGCCAAGGTCTGGTTTTGGTGCAGAGAAAAATGGTGACGGGAAGAAGAAGAAGGGCGGTGGCAATTTTGTAAATACTAGTTGACTCGATACCGATTCGTATTAAAAATAATACGAACTCATAAGAAATCCTTAAAAATAATTATTTTAATGGGTTATGGGTAAAGTTACTAAACTGACTAAGGATTGTATGAAATCGCCACGAGTAATAAAAATAAGGTAATGATAAACGATCGATAATTAATCGGCGTAATTCAAACAATTAAATTAAATCAAAGGGTTATAAGTAATTAATAAAATATAGATTAATTATCTCACTAGATTTGTCGATAATTTAATATTTAATAATTTTGAAAAATAATATATAAATTATATATTTAGTTGCATACATTCAGACTAGAATAAAATTATACTTATGTATAATTTTATAATCTCGTACAGATTAGGATCATTAGTCGCAGCTACGAAGTTCGAAATATGCAGGGCTGTATAATCATTTGAAATGTTGTACTTTATCTTATTAGCGGTCTTGGTCGGCCTGAGCCCAGATTCGACCACTATGCACTTTAATGCGATTGGGGTAAAGGAATTGACTCAGTCCGACACGGGGCCGCACCTTTAAAATTACTATGTGTGTGCTTATAATTAATTGAAATTTTGTATTGTCCATATAATTATTTTAAATGTTATATTTTCCCAAACTGGTATGACAATATGAAATGTTGTATTTTCCCAAATTGGTAACCCTTGTCGGCATTGATCTTAGAATGAGCTGGGAGACGATTTTAACCTCAAGATGAATTGGGGGACCATGACTAATCTCAAGATGAATTGGGAGACCACCTAATCTCAGGATGAGTTGGGAACCATTTCTTAATCTCAGGATGAACTGGTAGACAATTGTCTAATCTTAGAATGAGCTGGGAGACGATTTTAACTTCAAGATGAATTGGGGGACCATGACTATTCTCAAGATGAATTGGGAGACCACCTAATCTTAGGATGAGCTGGGAGCCATTTCATAATCTCAGAATGAGCTGCGTGACAATTGTCTAATCTCAGAATAAATTGGGAGACAATTTTAACCTCAAGATAAAATGGGGGACCATGAATAATCTCAAGATGAATTGGGAGATCACCTAATCTCATAATGAGATAGGAGGCGATTTTAACCTCAAGATGAATTGGGGGACCATGACTAATCTCAAGATTTATTGGGAGACCACCTAATCTTAGGATGAGCTGGGAGCCATTTCTTAAACTCAGAATGAGATGGGAGACAATTATCTAATCTCAGAATGAGCTGGGAGACAATTTTGACCTCAAGATGAATTGGGGGACCATGACTAATCTCAAGATGAATGGGGAGACTACATAATCTCAGAATGAGCTGGGAGTCGACTCTTACTAATCTCAGAATGACTAGAGAGACAAATTACTAATCTCAAAGTGACCTACTCTTTGCTTGTGTAATAATAATAATAATAACCAGTGAAATGATAATATAGATTTTACTGACCTGTTTTATTTAATTATCCGGCTTAGTGGTTTTATCACTAACGCAAAATTGCCTACGCAGGTGAGTAGCTTTGTGACTAAAGAATAGAATTATGAAGACCCGGAAAAATATATACATATATATATAATAAAAATAAATAAATATATATATATAATAATAATAATAATAACGTTCAACGCGGGGGGATCGAACGTGGGAAAAAAAATTTCGTTAGCTGGTTAGGTATGAATTACCCGGTTAATTGAGAAGTAATTTCTAACCGGACGATTCTACTTGAATCGGTTAAGTTGACCACATTATTTATTTCCATTTA
>JAURVB010006755.1:0-13157 GCA_033002965.1 Piper betle | reverse complement strand
AAAACTAAAATCGTAGAAAACCCTAAGTGGAAAGTGGGGTTTTCCAAAGATAGTATACATTAACTATTAAATGAGAAATATACAACATACAAATTGAAATTAGAGGATCATGAAACATGAAATGATATTGTACCTCTTTTTTATGATCATTGACAAGGGCAAACTCGTGCATGATCCAAGCAGTCTTCAACTTCTCTTCCTTAGCACCCTTCGTCTTGGATTTTTTGAGATAAAAAAGTTGAAAATATTTTTGGTTCCAACTTCTTTGCCATAAATCTTGATGAAGTCCTTAGATTCCTTTGCTTAAACGCCAAGGTCATCATGTATTCGTCGGATGACAACATTGTTTTTTCGTTGTCTCAGTGTAAAGGAGTACCACATATTATCATCCAATGGCAGGAACATCAAGCCTATATTTACATGTCATACGATATATGTATTAGTCATTATATGTAATATTCTCGACGTCAAAATAAATTGGTTTTGACAAATAATAATAATACATTTTATTAATTATGAATGAATATTGATGCATATAAATGACTGGAAGAAAATGAAATCAAAATCCATAAATTCTAATAATTTTTCAGGAATCGACAATTAATATTATATTACTATTACAAGCTATTAAAATACCAAGTAGAGCTTAATTCCTAATTATCTATTTTATCTATATACGCTATCATCCTTCAATTTGCCAAAATTAGTTTGCCATATTTTCTTATTTTTTATTTTGTCATTTACTATTTAGAATTAATTAAGTCCACTTGTCTTTTATAATTTTTATTAAAAATAATAAAAAATTTTGATCAAGGAGGTACTAATATTAAAATTAAATAAAAAAATTAACCTAACTTCAATTGTAAATGATAGGATATGTAACACCGCAATTTTTATATCCCCAACTTGAAAATTTTCGCCATTGAAAATATATTAAGACCATAATGATAAATTTTGCTCATTCATTTAATATATTAGATCTTACCCTTTTAAGTATTATATGCAAAACTAACATAACTATTTTACATTCAACACCTTAAAGAAATTTTGTCCTCAAAATTTCTTTTTATGACTCTTGGCATACTACTATCCATCTAAAATAGAACCGGGTTTACTTTTATACCACTTGTAACATCCTAATTTTTATATCCCTAATTTAGAAAATTTTGCCCTAAAAAATATATTAAGGTCATAATAAAAAATTTTCTTTAATCGTCTAATAAATTAGATCAGTATTAGATATACGACTAACATAACTTTTTGGGGGGATATTACAGACTCTTTATAAAATTACAAATTAGGTAAAACATCCTTAATTTAGTAGATATAAATGTATAAAGATTTTTAGTTCAAGAAAATTATATACTTAAATTAGAATTATTGACTTTCAAATCAAATACAACTACACTTAAACTTTATTTTTTGTATTTTTAAAATAAATTTAAAAGTCTTATTTAAATAAATATATAACGATATTTATATTGGTAGTCCTTATGACAAATTTGATCTATGTCGTACTACATTAGAGTCTAATTTAACTAGATGAACATGTATATTTGCTTCTGCAGAAAATTTATTTCCAACTCAATAATAATATAAAAAAACTCACCTTAAATGAACTTATTCACAAACCAAAAAAATCAATAAAGAAAAACTGACTTGGAAATTGATCAGGTGAGTAATCAAATATGTTGATGGTGGGAATTCCATTGAAGTGAACTGGTCCGTCATTGTGGTTGTTCTTCTTTAAATAGTCGTTGATTATCACCCTTTCATCTAGAACAAACCGAAATCTTGGAGGAAGCTTACTGAAGTCAAATTCCATCACAGACACAACAAAGTTGTCTTCCACCGTTAAAATCTAACATGCAGGCAAAAACATGACCTCTCATTGTCCCTTATAATTTCTTTGGATAAAAAAGAGAAGATTTTTGATATATTGTGAGAGCAAGAGGAAGAAAGGTTTGGTTTTTTGTTTGTTGTTTCGGCAATTTTTTTTCGAAGAAAGGGAAAATTTTTTTGACGTGGTTTGGGCTTTGTGTGTTGAATTCTTATTTTAGAACTATTTATTGTGGTTAATTGTGTTTGTTATTTTATATGTAAAAAGGTAAATTTTTGAAGGCTGTTTGTGTTCTTGGAGTTTTATAAATATACCTAATGGCTCATGGAGGTTTTATATTGGGTCGGTTCATATGATCTACTATATTTTTAGTATCAATTTCTACATAGATATAAAGGATCCATCCAATAAAGACTTAATGTTTTTTTGGTTATATATATATATTAGTATATATAAAACTTTTATTCTAAAATACGAAAGAAAATGTACTTATAAATATAATTTGTTATATATATAATTTTATTCTCATGAACAATAAATTTTATAGCGAATAGGTACGTTATGGACTTAACTTTGTGACCGCCATATAAAATTTGATAAATTGTACTCCTTCCTCTTCACATACTTTTTCAAATAAAAGAGTTGGAGAAAAATCAGTTTTTTGAATATCTGATCAAAGAATCTAGTATGGTTTTAATCGATTTTTTTCTTTATATTTACTTCATTATGTATAAAAAAGAGTTATCCAACATACCTTCCACTTCATAAGTGTTGTCATGGTGCTGCTCAAGGAACCATTGAAGTATAGGTTTGTTTCCAACCTAATGTCCTCGTCCAGATCGAGCTCAAACACCTTACCTTCAAACCATTTGGAATAGACATTTCTGACACTTTTACCAACAATTGTATTACAGTAAGTTTCATGACTCATACAAAGTTCCCATCTTTTTGATTTGTTGAAGTGAATCAATCAACTCCATGGGTAACCAGATGGTTGTTTCCATGAGCAACACTTGGTGTAGACACTTGAATTTCTACTTGAGGTTTGCCTTGGTACTCTTTAAACCCTGCCACCCTGCCTAGCTCCTCCACCTCCTCATTCACCAGATCCAACCTTGCCACAGTCTCCACCAACAAAGATGCAAATGCAGCAAAAGGCAATGCCTCAGAGAACTCAAGGCTTGTGACAGCAATCTTGCTTAAGGTTGGCCTCAACATTTTCTTCTCAGACACCCCATTTGCCTCTCCTCCCTTCTTCCCCTTCCACTCTGCCAAAGCTGAGGAGTCTGTCTTGACTGAGGACAAGGAGACATTGGAGCCTCTTTCAGGCTTCTGGGAAATCGCCGCGGTGGCAGTGACGGCTAATGCATTAGTGGCACGAGCACGGTCGGAGCCGAGGAAGAGGCGTGGCTGGGATTTGAGGGCTCTGTTCAGGTCTTTGAGTGCATCGCGAAGCTGGTCGGAGAGAACGTCCAGCGAGCAGCATCGTCTTTCCCTTATGCTGTTGGCCAATTCTATGAGGACCTTGGCCACCTCCTCTGCCGCTCTGCTACATGGGTTTCGGAAGAGAACTCTTACTGACGTTGGAGTCTGCAATTTCACCATCCACCCACAAGTTTAAAATTCAATGTCCTCTTTAAAATTTAGCTTCTTGATCTTGAACTTGATGCAATGGATGACACATCTAGAGGACCCGTTACTTGAGTCATTTAGTAGTCTTCAACTTGTTTCTATTAGGAATCGCAATTTTATCAGAGATTTTATTGTGTTGACGAAATGTTACTTTAAGGTTAATTAATACTCTTTGTTTCCAAAGCAAGGTTAATTAATACTTTGCTCCATAGATTGTATGCAGGTTTTACAGTGATGATCGATTGATGTAATATTGATATTCATGTGCATGTATATGTTGATATTCTACCAAGTAATATTGTATTTCTGCCATTAGAATTCCATTATATCTGTGATACGAAATCACTCAATATATATTGGGGTTTTACAGATGCCTGAAAGCTTACAAAGCAGCTATCCGGCCATTCCAGCTTATTTCTCTCCATTCTTTCCTTTTCTGATTGTGCTCTGGGGAGAGTATCTTGTGGATTCAATGGAGAGGGATACTAATGAGATTGTTAGAGCAACTAATCAATGTCGACCAATTAGTTGGTATGTCGAAACTGAGCTTGGGTGAACCTACTAATGATTTTCTGGTCCTGGTCATGTAGCGCCTTCTTCACTCTCTTTGTGGTTTCGAGAACGCCAACTCAAGTCGCTGGGCATGCACAGAAATATTTCGTACGACAGGCCAACTCTACTAGGTGGAAGAGACGCTCAAGCTTATTCGATATTGTATCTGATGATGTGCTTTCCCTAACCATTTTTTTCTTTTCCTAATCATAGACTTGAGCATACATTTCATTAGTATCCTATCAATATAAACTGATTTTTTAATTTACAATATTGACACACCTCCATGGTCTCCCAAGATCTCTTCCCCATCACTGACCAGCAGAGTGAAGTGCAGAGTAGCAAATCATTGGTTCCTGCTGTCGTGGAATGAATAGGATGAATCTACGGATTCCCCCCTTCAAACGGTTGCGACGCATCAACACAGATGCCTGAAAGCTTACAGTGCAGCTATCTGGTCATTCCAGCTTATTTATTCTTTCCTTTTCCGATTGCGTTCTGGGGTGAGTATCCTGTGGATTCAATGGAGAGGGAGACTCATGAGATTGTTAGGCCAACTGCTGTTCAATCAAAGACTCCAATCAATGTCGACCAATTAGTTGGTATGTCGAAACTGTGCTTGGTGAACCTAACTAATGATTCTTCTGGTCCTGGTCATATAGCACCTTCTTCACTTTCTTTAAACTGTGCTTGGTGCTTGGGGGTTCGTCTTGGCAATCTACTTTTAATCCAAATCCATCCTCAGACAGTGCAAACATGAACTCTGGAAGTCCAATTCATGTCGTTTAGTAAAGACTAAATGGTGACCTTTGGCTGACTTAAGTACTTCTTCGCAATTTCACCGTCAATATATACTTTGAATAAACTTTAGTGGTGGATTATAATAGCTACGCTCCTATATATATATATATATATATTTGCATGTCTCTGTTTATCGCAATTTAGTGCTAATAAGTAAGAAAACAGATTATTTTATAGATTATTATGTGTTTTTGTTGTATGAACTTCACTACAGTTGGCTAATTCTTCTTGGTAGTTGGTATATCTGTGTCACGTTCATTACCTACTGGCTGCGATTGGTGTTTCATAGTTTAGATTGTGTGCAAGATCTAAGTCTTCAACTTTTCATTGAATTACCCATTATTCGTGTAGCTGTTTTCCAATAATGATCATTTTTTATTCTAATTCGATTTAAATTTATGTAAAAGAACTTTACATCATATGAAAAATACAATCAAATGCAAAATAATAAATAACCAAAAAATTATACAAGCCAATCACGCCGGTAAGCGAGTTGTTTATATATCAAGCTCCGCAAAATCGTCGATGCTGTGGTGTTTCCATCACCGCCATGATGAGGATAGTGGCTTGCGGCTTGGATTGGTGTTGGATTGTGTTGCGTGTGGGGCCGTTATTGTTGCAGATGCGCAGCTGGGCACACAAATTGGAAGCTGCTTGTTGTGTTGTTACCATCGCCACCATGATGAGGATATTGGCTTGCAGATTGGATTTGTTGCTGCTCCTCAGCTGGGCACACAAATTGGAAGCTGCTTGCCGTGTTGTTCCCATCGCAACGATGATGAGGATATTGGCTTGCAGCTTAGATTTGTTGCTGCTGCTCAGCTGGGCACAGAAATTAGTATGAGCCTGCTGTGTTGTTCATATCGCCACCATAATGTGGATATTGGCTTGCAGCTTGAATTGGTGTTGGAGACTGTTGCATTTGTGGCTGTTGTTGCTCATGCTCCACGGGGCTGATCAAACAGCTTGAAGATGGCTGCGGTGCCGCATGGGCTTCCCCTTCTTCCATGTCCAAAATTTTCAAAATCCTAGCAAAGTCAGCATTAGCTTCGTCTTTCTCCGCTTGGGTATAGTTTTCCCATAAAGTATTGTATTGCCGCTTGAGCGGATAGCTGGAGTGGAGGTAACATGTATGAGGAGTCATTCTGCTGCTGCTGCTCTGATATCCCTTGTTGGTCCATTATCCCCTGATTTTGAGTACAGTGTGCAGGGTAGAGTTGTTGTAATTGGTCTGGACTAGTTGATGCCGCAACAATCTGTTGCAGACAAGGATGACAATCTTGGGCACCCTCTGGGCATGAAGGGTATAATCGTTCAGGGGGATACGCCTCGGATGCACGAGGCGACCAGTATATCTTGCATAATGTTAAGTCTTGTAATACATCAAATTAACTAAGTTGGACACGTCGTCGGGTATATATGCATATAGATATGCAAATATCAGCTTACTTGATGACTATAAAAAACATTGAATATTGCCCAAAACAATTCATGCATGCATTCATATCATGAAGATAGAATACATTAACTATTAAATAGAAAAATATAAAGCATTCGAATTAAAATTAGAGGATCATAAAACATGAAATAATATTGTACCTCTTCTTTTTATTATCGATGAAAAAGGCAAACTCGTGCATGATCCAAGCAATTTTGAACTTCTCTTCCTTGGCACCCTTGGTCTTAGATTTTTTGAGATAAAAAAAGTTGAAAACATTTTTGGTTCCAACTTCTTTCTCATCAATCTTGATGTAGTCCTTAGATTCTTTGTCTAGACGCCAAGGTCATCATGTATTCGTCGCATGACAACATGATTTTTGCGTTGTCTCCGAGTAAAGAAGTACAATGTGTTGTCATACAAGGGCGGAACATCGATTCTGTATATATATGTCATACGTTAATATATATTAGTCAAAATATCTAATATTCTCGACAACAAAATATATTGGTTTTTACAAATAATAATAATAAGTTTTATTAATTATGAATGAATATTGATGCAAATACATACTTGAAGAAATAAATTAAAATCCATAAATTTTAATAATTTTTCAAAAATCGACAATTAATATTATATTACAATTATAAGATATTAAAATACTAGGGAGTGGTTATTTCCTAATTATCTAATTTATCTATATACGATATTATATTATAACAAAGTATCATCCTTTAATTGGCCAAAATTAGTTTGTCATATTTTTTTATTTTTTGTGTTGTTGTTTCTTATTAGGAATTAATTAAGTCCACTTGTCTTTTATCATTTTACAATTTTATCATTTTTTATTAGAAAAAATAAAAATTGTTGATTAAGGAGGTACTAATATAAAAATATAATGAAAAAATTAACTTAACTTAAATGGTACATGATGGGATATGTACCATCCAAATTTTTATATCCCCAAAAATTTTGGTCATCGAAAATATATTAATGCCATAATGACAATTTTGCTCATTAACATAATATATTGGATGGTACCCCTTTAGGTAATATATGCGAGACTAGCATAACTTTTAAGGGGTATTACATTCCACACCTTAAAAAAAATTTGTCCTTTATTTTTATGACTCATTAAATACCACAATCCATCTAATACGGAATCGGGTTTGCTTTTATAGCACTTGTAATATCCCAATTTTTATATTCCTAATTTGGGAATTTTAGTGTTCAAAAATATGTTAAGGTCATAATAAACAAATTTTTTTAATCGCCTAATATATTAGATCGTACCCTTATAGGTATTTGATGTAAGACTAACACAACTTTTTTGGGGGTATTACGGGATCTTTATAAAATTACAAATTAGATAAAACATCCTTAATTGAGTAGATATAAATGTATAAAGATGAACATGTATAATTAAACCAGATGAACATGTATAATTTGCTTCTACAGAAAATTTATTTCCAACTCGTTAATGATGTAAAAAAACCGTCCATAATTAATTTATGTGCCAACCAAAAAAATTAATAAAGAAAAATTGACCTGGAAATTGATCAGGTGAGTAATCTAGTATGTTGATGGTGGGAATTCCATTGAAGGGAAGTGGTCCATTGTGGATCTTCGTCTTCAAATAGTCGTTAATTATGACCTTTTCATCTGGGTCGAACTGAAATCCGGGGGAAGCTTATTGATGTCGAATTCCATCATAGACAAAGCGAAGTTATCTTCCACCATCAAAATCTAATATGCTGGCAAAAACTTAACCTCTCATTATTCCTTATAATTTCTCTGGATAAAAAAAGATGATCTTTCATATATTGTGAGAGTCCATCTGTTAATGCTAGGAATTCCATTGAAGGGAAGTGGTCCATTGCGGATCTTCGTCATCAAATAGTCGTTAATTATCACCTTTTCATCTGGGTCGAACTGAAATCCGGGGGAAGCTTGCTGAAGTTGAATTCCATAATAGACAAAGCGAAGTTGTCTTCCACCATCAAAATCTAATATGCAGGCAAAAACTTGACCTCTCGTTGTCCCTTATCATTTATGTGGATAAAAAAATTTTTTGATATATTGTGAGAGACAATCTATAATACAATATATATATATATATATATATATATATATATATATATATATATATGTGTGTGTGTGTATATGTATGTCTTTTCTTATATGATTGCATGCATGGTAATGAACACGTGTGACTAAGCATCCACACTTACATAATTACATTGCTAATTCTAGAATATTATCCAAACATTACCGGTTATAGTTTAAACCTATATATAGTAGTTTCCTCATACCATGTACGCAACAATATAAGAATTATGTTTGTTGGACTTATAGCTTAATTAATGAAATAATTTTCTTCAATTTAATTAATTTGGCAAATTAATTGATTGATTTCATGAAAATAAAATGGTAAGAGAGTACTATGTATATATAATTGATCAATTGCAGGGTAGTATTTCTTTTCTTGTTTAATGTGAACGTCCTTAATTAATTATCTATTGAAGATGTAAAACATGAGGTGTACGTGTGTTTATAATTATACATGTGCCGATACCTTTAATTAGCACATCATATATTCAAGATAATAACTCGTAACAAAATTTCTGACTTGGGCATTTTTTTTAATAGTTAATTGAAATTAATCATTTTTGTAAGGTTTCTTAATTTGGAAAAAGTTAAAGGCCAAGTTTAGTCCAATAATAAAGGATAATAAATAAATAATAGAAAAATAAATTTCAATAGAATAAGACATCTGGCATTTTTTTTGTTTCGTTCCCTTGACCTGCGCCTACGCCGCCGGACCGCCGAAGATCACCTTTTGATTGGTCGAGCCTCACCCCACTCCTCGCGCATTGCGTCTAAGGATTTTGTCCAGGAGTCGCAGGTGGCCGACGAGCACGGAGGCGGATGCGCGGCCGACGGGTACGCGTCTGAGGATTTTGTGCAGGAGTCGTCGTCTAGCTGCCGCCACCAGAGGAAGAAAGGTTTGGTTTTTTGTTTGATCTGGTTGTGTTGTTTTGGTTGGTTCATGTTTCGTAATTTTTTTTCAGAGGAAGAAAGGGAAAATTTGTTAACGTGCTTTGGGCTTTGTTTGTTGAATTCTTATTTTGGAACTATTTATTGTGGTTTGTTATTTTATATGTATAAAGGTAAATTTGTGAAGGTGGCTTCTGTTCTTGTAGTTTAATTTTTATTTTAGAATTGTTTTGTTTGATGTTTAAGCATTTAGGATTTAGTGTTGTTTCCTTTAAATGTTTGAAGGCAAATTTGTGGAGATAAAAAGTTGGTGGGCTCACAGGGAACAGATGCTCCTCCTCTCCCCTTTCAGCAAAAACAAGAATACAAAAAGCATTTTTGTTGAGAACATTAGAGCTTGAAGAGGGTTACTTGACATTGCTGGACTTGGAAACTGAGGCTGATGAGGAGAGATATAAGCTTGCAATGTCACAACCATTATCACCCATTTTACCTGATATTGACTCCAGCGTGACAGAAAGAGCTGATTTAGTGAAAACTGATCGTGAAGCGGGCAGTGGTGTCTACATGGAGGCGCCTGCTGAGCACAATATGCTACAACATGACATGTCTGATGTAGTAAACTCAGTAATTGATTGTAATGAACTGGTTATACCACCATCCAACCAAGTGGAAAGCCATCCAAATAAAGGAGTGGCCAGCAGCCCATCTTGTGGCAAACTTCTTGCTTATGACCTTGATATGTGGCATGATGGAAAAGGAAAGCTCCATATGTTAACTGAAACTGTTTGTTCAACAGCTGGGGAGCTTGGTTGTAAATATTTTGTTGTCTTCTCAAGCATGTCAGATGCAAATTCATTTCACAGGATATTTCTTACTTGTAAGAACTTTATATCAACCTCTACTTACATTTCAGACATGCAATGGAATGTTGCTGATGGCCTTCTGGCTCTTCATATGGAAGGGATTCTTGTACCTGAGTAAGTGATTTTTAAGTTACACATATGTTTTCCGTTGCATCGTCTTTTAATGCTTGATTGCAGTGACCTTTGTTGCCCGACCCTTTCCAGACCTTATATATGCAGGAGGGTTTGTGCATTGGGCTTAAAATAACAATGTCACGCTTGATTGTAACCAATGACCACCTCTGTTTGACTATGGTTTTATTTTTTTTATTTTTTATTTTTTTAATGCAGGTTTGAAAGATGTGGTTTAGGCTATGGTGTTCTTTTCTAGTCCCAAACATTGGTATAGGTGGACAATGGTTTTCAGTCCTACTGCATTTTTCTTGTACTTATTATTGTCTATTTCTGAGGGATACACAATTTTAGAGAACTGCCTTTGCCTTACCAGACAAATGTTTTGTCTTGTTTTGGGTGAGTCATCTGGAAACTAATTTTTGGCTCTCCTTTTTTCCAGGGAGAAGGCTTGTGCCTTCTTTTCAGTACTGCTCCAAAATTTTGTGCTTTTCAAAGACCAATCATGTACTCAGGCTAATTTTTCCTCTTTCTGTTCTGATTCCTTTATGGTGCATGTGTATGGAGGTAAGCCCAAGGCTATGCTTTACCATGCTTTCATGTTGGTAGGATTCCTAGTCTTGGCAGTATTATATCTGATGTGTGTTGCTTACGTTTTTATTCTGTGCCACAGTTGCTTCTGATGTTAACACACGCTCTGCCCTTCTGGAAATGTGCAAGGACAACATCCTATTTTACCTTATTGAAGAATTCCTTATTAAAAGAGAAATTCTTGTCTATGATGATGCCTTACATGAAAAGCAGATTCCTTGTGGCGTTAGGACTACCAAAATAATCGACGGAGATAAGGTCGCCACTTTGCATTCAGAACGTGCAAAACTTGATCAGTTGATGTATGGAGCTGTTATACTTGCCTGTATTTGTCGGGCAGTTGATAACATCAGCTTTATGTGTGAGACTTCTTACATTATTCTGCGAGAATGCTGTGAGGATCCTTCATGGGTTCTCACAGTTCTTCATTCCTTTGCTTCTATATGTGGTAAGAAATATATTGAGACGGAAAACTTTTGTGTACTTATGTTGAGCATCAAAGCCATTGTTTGGTTTCTTGAACAAGAACTTGAGGTATTGGGTAATCAATCTGTTTTTTTGCCATGTTTGCAATGCCCTTTTGTTAACGGAAGAATTCCCATAGAGCAAAGTGTGTTGCAGCTAATGGATGAGTTGTTAGGTAATGCTAAGTCATGAGATAGTAGGCAAGTGAAAGGGGGCACAGAGATTGCTGGGGGTAAATGCTGCTCGTCTGACTTGGTTCCAAACACCAAACAAGTATATCCTGAAATTTGTCCCATTGTGGTATCTTCTTTTGGTGTCACTGATGTTGTCTCATTGTTAGAGCTCATCACGTACTATATGGTATGGCCCCTGCTTTCTATTACTTTGTTTATACATTTATTTTGTAACTAGAGTTATTTGTATGCTCTTTATAGGGCTGGGATTGGGCATATAGAAATATTGTTAATCGACTTCTGGAAGGTTTGCAGTCTCATGCTGCTTAGGAATTGTTGGCAGCTGTTAGAATTTTGATTGGTCAAATTGGGAGGTAGATTCCTTGCTCCAGTTCCTTTTGAAGCTTCCTTTTTCTTTGGGTTACACAATTTTGTTTTTGTTACTTACATGTGTGAATATTGAAAGTTACGATCTGAAATGTGGCATTGTTTTCTTGGAGATTTCCTCTCAGCATCCTAGACATTCGCTTTTTACATCTGATTATCAGGTTTAATTTTCTCTTTATGTGTGAGAACTAACTTTTTAGCTAGCTGAGATTCTTAGTTATCATAAGAGGAAATTTTATTTTTATTCTTTTTGGCCCAAGTCGTCATCATCATCATCCATCTAATCCCATAAGCTAGGATATTGGGGGTACGGATTCCATTTCATCATTTCCCTTGATCATAGACCCATGGTTGCAAAAATCAGCCAATTCCAAGTGGAATCGACCGATTTAAAATAGATCGGAAGGATTCCGCTTCAAAAAAGTATGCAAATTGGTCATAGTAAAAATTGGTCCGTGAATCGGCCAATTTAAGGCGATTCCACCTGATTTGGCCCGATTCGTGAATCGATCGATTTGAGTCAATCAACTTGCTCCATTCCCAGCAAAATTCTCCAGAGTCCCCCCTTTCTTCAATAATTTCCATCCTATTTATAGAAATTTCCGAGAAAAGAGTTGTAGAGATTTTTTCTCATTTTTGTCCTCAAATATCTCACTTGATTGGACTAAGTTTGTGTCCATAAATATCTCAACAATTCTTATCTTGATGATTAGCCTAAGTGGTATGTTTTGGAGTTGTACGTTTGAGCTCTAATGGTTCTATTTGTTTTTATCAAATCAAAGAATTGATTGATTGGCAGTGTTGGTGTGTTGTCGTAATTGCCATTTCTTTCTCATGACACGTAATGATCATTCAAGTGCTAAATCTCATGAAAATTTGGTATTTGTTGCTCTGCTAGCGTTTCTGCAGCATTTGTAGGATTTTGATTTTATTATTTTCTTCTTCCTCCTCTTCTTAGTCTTCCACTCGATACTTGAAAGTGTCGGGGATATAGATCCTAAACCAGCGTCCATGAGATTACGAATGGCAGAATTTTGTTTGTAGTATTTTCTGCAGGTCAATAATTGTGGATTGAATTTGAGGCTTTGGTGGAATTTGCTGAGTAAGTGGAATTAGGAATTAGAAGACAAGAGGCATGAGTTCTTAGACCTTTTCCATTGCTGAGAAGGCTTATACACTGCTTAAATACTCCCCTTCCTCGGCAGCTCGAGCTTTAGGCCCCCTGTCTTCCCAGTTCACCCCAGAAGCTGCCTCCCATCGTTTCCTCCTACTCCAATCCTCCCGTCCTTTGATGCTTAAATTCC
>JAURVB010006751.1:0-24934 GCA_033002965.1 Piper betle | reverse complement strand
AGAGAAAATTTGATGTTGTCCATCATAATAAACATTATTATTCAAATTTGCTTGCATTTTGATTAGATGTCATTAATGTCTGAGTGAAAATTTCTCATTTTAGTATTGACTATTGCAATCTATATCTACTCTTATCTACCCTTATAAATAAAAGGGGAAGTAAATGCTCGCATGAGATAAAGCATGAGAATCAGCCAATCAAAATACAACAAAAATAAAATGAAAAAACAAATTTAATTAGTGTATATCTTTAAAACAAATCCATCTCTAACTTATTATGTGATTATCATTTAAGATGAGATAAAAATTAGAGTTTATCTCTAAAATATAATTAATTATTATCTATCTCAATATTTAATAAGTTAAAAAATGAAAATTAATTTTAAAATCTAAATGTATCTCTCCTGACTCCCATGTCAAGTTCACGTCTAGTCTAGAAACCTAAAGGTTGGGCTCTAATGAAAAGTAGGAGATTCGACAAATTAAAATATAATAAAACCAAAAAATAAGATAATTCATTATAACATAAAATTAGTTGACCCCTAACGAAGAGATTCAACTAATCAAAATAAAACATAATAAAAAATAAATTATATGATTATTGTTTATCTCATTGAATTAAATTTATCTTTATAATATAAATTTATTTTTGAGATATTAAATTATTATAGACTATGTCATTATTTGATGAAATGAAGGTTACATAGCAAATTCCAGTTTATATCTATGCATATGATTTTCTAAAACTTATTAGCCTCTCATTGACTAAGATTTTTTTCCAAATAACTCAAGGTGACCAAGATTGCCATTTACTTGAGCCAAGTCATGATGTTTTCATGTCGACTAGGCAGTTGGACTCCTCGATAAAAAACCTCAATATCAAATCTCCCATGGACTAAATATAAAACTAAAGTGATTAGTCACAATCCTCATAGCATATTATTGTACCTTGATTGGTATGTTGTTGCATACTAATATGTTGATCATTACAAAGTAATAAATGATAGATGCAGTTGCCATATGTATAAGAATTAACATGCAAAGAAAATTTTCTACACAGTCTATGTGTAAATTTATGGTTCTAATAATCTCTATATCCCTATAAAACTGTTAACTAAAGTTGAATATCTATAACTATAATAATTTCTATAAATATATCGGATCTTATCTAATAAGTATTAGATATGAGACTAATTATAAGGAGTGAGAACGGTGATTCATAGATTTCATAGACTTGGCTCAAGTGCAATATGATGAACTTAAGTGATCCATTCAACATTTACTAAATTGAAGATCAAAAGACATATCCCCACTACCATATCGAATCTTATCCTAAGAGGAATTGGATATGGGGCTAAATTGAAGACTTTCATAATCCACATACCTTAAAAATTTTGGTCCTTAGAATTCTTAAGCATGGCTTGTTATCACGGCCTAGCCTACATCCTACATGGCCCAAAGCAAGTGATCAAGCTTATGTCCTTAATTTAGCCCATTATCTAAAATAGTCCCTATTTGGTTCTAATAATATATGTAACGACTCAGCTTATGCGCAATGTGACAGACTTAAGTCATCCCTTCAATACTCACTATCCAAGCTGAACATAAATAGATATATTCCTATTAATATATGGAATCATAGCTCTAGAGGTCATAGATACTAGATTAATTAAGTTAAGGGCTATTACAGTAACACAAATTAAACTAAATTTTCCCAAAAATTGAACCAAAGTGTACAAAAAATAAATATTCATTCTAACTAATCGAAATTTGAGATGCGTGAAAAGAATGCCAAAATTTAGAATTGAATATTGAGTATTTAAAATTGAAATCTAATTATAAAAGCATAATTCAATATTCAATTAGAATTATAAATATAAATTGTATTTTAAATGTTTAAATTTTATTCAAAATGTAATTTTAAAATGATTATTGGATCCACTTCAAATAAGAATTTCCTTATTCTAAATGGCTTAAAATGTTAATTAGGATTGAGGATTGAACAATTAAGTTCAATATTTTCCAAATATTGAAAATTTTTTATTCTATTTTTAAACTAATTTTTTAATGAATTTTTTTATTATACTGATTTCATTTCTGAATTGGATTTTAACTTCAAGGTATAATTTGTAAGTCAATTCTCTATTTAAATTGAATTTTACTTTGAAATTCAATTCCCTGTACTGAAAAAGACAATGCCAAGAAACACATGTAAGAAGATCAAATTAATAAGAATAATAGAATAATTCTTATTAGTTAAATAATTATTGATAAAAAATAATTGAAATGTTGTTATCAATTTTTATAAAATAAAAAATTTAACACTTTTATTTAAATTATTTTTATTTTTAGAATTGAATTTCACTTATAAACAAGATTTAATTTTAAATTGGATTATTTTATGTCAATATTGTGGTATTGAATAGGGTCTGGCTTAATTTTGCTTCTAGTTCTTATTTAAATATCAATATTTAAGTTGAATTTATGTATCTACAATATCAATATTTAAGTTTAATTTATGTATCTACAATTAAGAGGTTCTCCAGCCTGGACAAACAAGCGCTATTACTCGATTTGATTATTTCATCAAGAGGAAATTCCATAATTGACAACCTAGACATCTCGTTCATGGTCTCAAGTGCTGATCCGACGTCAGTCACTTAAATATTGGCCAACTACTTATTTCAAGAATTCAAAGGGACTTGGACAACTGCTTTAGACCATTGATGCTTAAAGCTAAGCCAACACTATCAAATACATTCATCCCATCACGCTGTGCCACAAACCCTGAGGGGTTGATAACCAGATGCTCCAACTTTGACAAATTCCAAAGATCAGCCAGTAATATGCCCACACTCGTCACACTCAATTCCAGTCTTCTAAGCTCGCATATATGCTCAAATATCCCATGCAGAATGAGATTGATGAAATTAACCACTTAGTCAGTTGGAAGAAGTTGTTCCTCTAGCTTAGTCAACTTTCCAAGTTCTGAAGGTAACATTTTTATGGATGTGGGATAGTATATCAAGAGCTTTCTACGCTCCCTATGTTGTCCTATGGCTCGCGGAAGTGCATCTAGATTTCTTTCAAATTCTATTTGTAACACATTTAGTTTTCTCAAGTTCACTAATTCACATGGAAACTTTTCTAGATTAGTACTGCATATGCTAAGCCACCTCAATTCAACAAATTGTCCAAGAATATCAAATGCGGTATCAAGAAATGTAAGATTATCCATTTTTAAGATCCTTAATTTGTCCATGAATTGCAAGAAACTATTTTGCAACTCAAGTCTTATTGGTCTCTTTATGTAAAATTTAAGGTAGACAAATTTTGGCAATGAGGTTGCTCCAGTAAATCACCTCCTTTGAGTTCGTACATCCCATTATCCTCCTCCCACCTATTCCTTATCTCGTCTTTTGTCAATTTTAAATGTTCACCATGAATAAAGAATTTCGATTCATCGGCAATCCATAGCCCCATGTCCCTTATTATGTCATGCATTGTTAGGCAGTCCTCATCTTCTAATTCAACTAGGCATGCCGCAGACAGTCTATCTATAATTGCATACCCTCGATTGCACGTATCATGATAACTGCCATCCACAAGCTCTTGTCCGATAAATTTCCAAATCTTCCAGATACAAACAACAAAACAGAAACAATCCTTCTCAACGTCATTTTGTATGTTGTTGTAACTCAATTTTAAGATAGAAGATAGTCTTTCTTCAGACCCTTGAACCTTCGCCGGAGATTTTCGAAGATTATACAATGCGTCTTCCCATGCTCCATGACTGCATTTACATGTTATGGCCCTACCAATAACGATGAGTGCGAGCTGCAGCCCTCCACATTCATGAGCAACTCTTTTAGCAAGGTCAAGGATTTCATGATGGGAGGAATGAAGGGTCTTAGTCCCAACATGTTTGGCAAATAATGCCCAAGAGTCATCCCACCCTAGAGGTTGAATTTTGATCTCTCTATCAGGCTGCATCTCTGAGCGTACATCTTCTAAACGAGTAGTAAAATTTATTTTGAAGATGGATGTATCAAAACTCATCCCACAAAAAACTCTAATCTCATATAAATCTAAAGCTTCCCATATATCATCAAAAAGTAAGGCTAGTTTCCTCCGGTTGCTAGCAATTGCCTTGCTTATATCCCTTGCACGTTTCTGAGGGTGTGCTTCCTTCTTAAAGGGTAAATCCATCTCCTCCATTATATCTTCTTGAATCCGATCAACGTTTACGATTTTTTAGACAACAATAGAGAGGACATTGAAGTTAGAGGGTTGGAAAATTAATCTAATTGACTTGAAGAAGACTTTGAAGTTAGAGGCTGCCTAGATTGGACCTAAGCTCCACTTCATTTAGTGGAGAGATCACTCCCAATCTAACAAATTGTCTTTCTCTTGAAGCAATGAATTTGGGCGGAAACAACATAACAGGGAAAATCCCAAATCAGTTGGGTTCCTTGTCAAGTCTCAATGAACTCATTCTTCATTATAACTGACTCACAGGAAGTATTCCTTCGTCACTTGGAAACCTTTCTTCTGTTGAAGAAATTTTATTCAAAATGAAAATTTAAAATGATTTTTGGATACTTTAAATTAATACATAATGCTTTGTAATGATTTTACAAATTTGTTCATTCTAAATTCATTTTTAATTAAGATTTTCCTTATTCTAAATGGCTTACAATGTTAAACACGTGTAAGTATTAAAATGTTAAATACGTGTAAGAATTTGGGTTTACACCTTGTCATAACTATAAATCAACCAAACAAAGCTGGTGACCAAAGGTTGTCATTGACTTGACTCAAGTCATGATTTCGACCTACACATGGGGAAGAAAGTTTAGATATGATGTCGACATTTTCTAGTGTGGGTTGGAGTAGTTGGAAAATTAATCCAATTGACTGGAAGAAGACTCTGATATTCTCTTGTGTGCTCTTATAAATTATCAACTCATTGCTCTTATGAATTCACGCAATGCATACATATTAAGATGAAGCTTCTCCTTGCTCTTCAAATTATTCAAGTTGCCATAATTGTTCAAGTCAAGTTCGTGCTTCATGCTTCATGAGTGGTTGGAAAATTATTCCAATTGACTCGTCTTTCATGAATGGTTGGAAAATTATTCCAATTGACTTAAAGAAGACTCTGATATTCTCTTAAGTGTTCTCTTATAGATTCTCATCTCATTGCCCTGTTCACGCAATTCATACATATTAAGATGAAGCTTCTTTTTGCTCTTCAAATTATTCTCTTCTTCTTTCTATCATCCAAATTTGCCATCTTACTCACTTCAAATGCTACAGATCGGTTTGCCCTTCTTGCTATAAAAGAGCAAATCACCTCACACCCAAATGGAGCACTGACATCGTGGAACTTTAAATATGAAATATAAATTTTCTTTGCAAAATATTTCCTCCTCTTACTTGTGTTTTTGATAAAAAAACGATGGATATCAACTTAATGGGACTTGTTTCTTGCATTAATTACCATATATATTTCTTTTATTATGCTAAATAAACAAAGTCTAAATGTGAGTGCTCAATTTCCAATATTAGATTGATGGTAAAGACTAGCATATTAAGGTGGCATTGACTTCATTTAGGCTAGTCAAGTCAAGCTCCTTAATTAAATTTCAAGAGAACTACCCTGAAAGCAATCCTTAGCGTAATTTGCAAGTTCATAAGGATTCATTTGCCATTCAGATAATGTCCCTGTTAGCAAGCACGAACACCTAAGACAACGTACAAACATTTTTGCGAAGAAAAAATTTGTGTTTCCCATCATAATAAACTTTATTATTCAAATCTACTTCTTTGCTTTCTGATCATGAGTGAAAATTTTCTAGTTTTAGTCTTTGGCTTTTGCTATCTATATCTACTATTATTAAACAAAAAAAAGGTACTAAAAGTTGACCCGCATCAAAAGGAAGAGATTCAAATAAACAAAACAAAATGTAATAAAAGAAATAAAATTATATGATTAAAGTCTATCTTCTTACCAAAAATTTACCTTTAAATTGAATTTATTTTTTAGATATTAAATTATTCTGATTTTAAACTAATTTTTAATGATTTTTTCTTATACTAATTTCACTTCTGAATTGGATTTTAACTTTAAGATAGAATTTGCAAATTGACTCTAATTGAGTGGTTGGAAAATTAATCCAATTGACTCAAAAGAACACTCTGATATTCTCTTGTGTGCTCTTATAAATAATCATCTCCTTGCCGTTGTTCATGCAATTCATACATATTAAGATGAAGCATCTCCTTCCTCTTCAAATTATTCTCTTCTTCTTTCTATCATCCAAATTTGCCATCTCACTCACTTCAAATGCTACAGATCGGTTTGCCCTTCTTGCTATAAAAGATCAAATCACCTCTGACCTAAATGGAGACCTGGCATCCTGGAACAATTCTTTGCATTTCTGCGATTGGAAGGGAGTCTCGTGCGGTCGTCGACACCGGCGTGTCACTGGGTTGGACTTCTTCGGGTCCTATTTGAGTGGGACACTCTCGCCTTACATTGGTAATCTGAGCTTTCTTAGATACATCAAGTTCACAGAGAACAACCTACAAGGAGCGATCCCAAGTGAGATTGGTCGTCTATATCGGTTGCGTATATTAGACCTAAGCTCTAATTCATTCAGTGGAGAGATCCCTCTCAATCTTACAAATTGTCTTTCTTTTGAAGTAATGGATTTGGGCGTTAACCATATAATAGGGAAAATCCCAAATCAGTTGGGTTCCTTGTCAAGTCTCAAGGAACTCAATCTTTATGAAAACCAACTCACAGGAAGTATTCCTTCATCACTTGGAAACCTCTCTTCTCTTGAAGAAATGGATTTGAGCGGGAACAACATAACAGGGAAAATCCCAAATCAGTTGGGTTCCTTGTCAAGGCTCGAGACACTCCGACTTCATGGAAACCAACTCACAGGAAGTATTCCTTCGTCACTTGGAAACCTCTCTTCTCTTGAAGTAATGGATTTGGGCAATAACAAAAAAATAGGGAAAATTCCAAATCAGTTGGGTTCCTTGTCGAGGCTCATGGCACTCAGCCTTGATGGAAACCAACTCACAGGAAGTATTCCTTCATCACTTGGAAACCTCTCTTCACTTACTAATCTTTTATTAGGATCTAACAGTTTTAATGGGACACTTCCCATTGATCTTGGCCATCTCAAGAGCTTAGTAATTTTCGATGCGAGTTCAAATCAAATATCTGGCACCATTCCAGATTCAATTTACAACCTTTCAACCGTGATGGCCTTTGTAATAGACCAAAACAAGCTGTCAGGGAAGCTTCCAACCAATCTTGGCATGGAGCTGCTCCCTAATCTGGAAATCTTTAATGTAAGTTCAAATAAACTAGGAGGGCACATCCCATTTTCTCTCGCTAATGCGTCCAACCTTGTTGGTCTTTCATTGTCCCACAACGAATTCAGAGGATTCTTACCAAATTTCATGGGATGTAATGACAAGGAGGGCCTATTGTATTTAGATTTGAGATCCAACCAACTGGGGAGTGGGGGCACGAATGATGACATGAGCCAATTCATTCGTTCTCTTGCCAATTGCTCTCGTAACCTGCAACTACTTGCCCTTGGTGACAATCAACTCTCAGGAAGCATTCCTGATGAAATTGGGAAACTTAACAGCCTTATGGTACTACACTTGACTGGTAACAAAATCTCAGGAAAGATTCCACCAGCTTTATGCAATATTGCTCCATTGGATGAACTCTTCCTGGGAAACAACACACTGGTGGGTGCAATTCCAGAATGTCTTGGAGATACTTTGAATCTTACTGGTTTAGACCTCTCTCAGAACAAGCTATTAGGAGGAAACATGGCATAGGAATACACCTTCATAATGCCAGAAGCATGCAAAACCCCAAGCTTGGCTTATATTGTATGTACATAGTTTTTATATATACAGCTGAAATTAAATGTATCTTTTCTCTATCAAAGCTCAAATTAAATGTCTTTTATCTTTCAGAGTTCAAATTTTTGTTATGGGGATTGATTGCATGGTAGTGGAGCTCGTTTCTTCTTGGGATCATATTAAAATTTCGGCTTAAGGATGGATTCATGTTTACTTATCTACTAAGTAAGGGTGAGCTAAATTGGCTTTTGCTTAAAAAATTACTTGTCAACCACGTATCTAATTTTGCATGTTTTATCTTTTATTGAGAGTCTTAGGTTTTAATTAATTAAAATCTTCAAGTGTTACAACTTAAGGAAATTAAGTTAATTTTTGTTAACTCATCCAGTTTTGTCGTCTTGGATCCAAATGTAACAGCCAGCCGGGGCTCTGATTGGGATGGTCGTTACAATCCCTCTGGCATTTTCATTTTGGACATCGTTCAGATGATACTTTTGATTTTCTTGAAGAAACAAGGTTTACTTGATGTTGAGAGTGATACTTCTACAATGAGAATCTGTAATAGTTGTCAACTAGCTAAGTCAAGAAAGTTACTTTTTGACAGTCATGTTTTGAGATGTGATGCTTCTTTTCAGAAAGTACATTGTGACATTCGGGGACCAGCTCCCATATCTTCTTTTGAAAATTTTAAATACTATGTTATGTCTGTTGATGATTGAACAAGATTTATTTAGCTTTCTTATCTTTTGAGATATTAATTAATAGACAGTTTTCTGGTAAAATCAAGACCTTTCAATCCGAAGGTGGAGGTGACTTTACGTCCCATAGATTTCAATCACATCTAGCTGATAATGGAGTTGTTCACTAGATTTCTTGCCCATACATACCTGAGCAAAATGGGTTTGCTGAAAGGAGGCATAGAAGTATTGTGGAACTTGGACTTGCTCAAATGTTTCATAGCAGATTACCTCACAAGTTCTGGTAGTTAGTACCTAAACATGAAGGAATGAATGTCATAGGTACTAAATGGGTGTTTAAAGTAAAATAAAATGCTGACAACACTGTTGAGAAACTCAAAGCTTGATTAGTTGCCAAGGGATACAACCAATAAGTGGGGATAGATTCTTCAGAAACCTTTTCCCCAGTTGTCAAACCAGCAGCAGTTAGATTAGTACGCTCTATAGCTTTTGATGATTCTTTTGATGTTTTGAAGAGGCAAGGTTTACTTGATGTTGAGAGTGACACTTCTACAATGACAAGGGATCTAGACCCTGTCAGTGTCTCAAGACGAAGAATACCACAATGCTCCCCATCAACCTTCACCCCACTCCTCCCAAGTCCATTCTCTTCCTCCTTCACTCCTTGGTTTTTTCTTTGAATGGGTATTGCAAAGTTACCATCTTTTTGTCATCTCACTGTGTGCTTGGTGGATTCCAGTCTTGTTTTTTATTGGGAAAGGTTGAGCCTTTGTGGGGTTTAGGTACCAGTTTGCTTGCTTTTTTGTTCACAGTGGTTGGTTGTGTGAACTGGTTGAGTTTCCACAGTGTGGGGATGCTTTGATATGCAGATTGTTGTATTTATATGTTAGGAATGGGCTCATATTATATCTAATATGTGTATGTCAAGTCTGTTGCTTGGATGCTAGGGGTCTTGAATAGGTATGCACATTTTGGCCCTGTTGTTTGGTGAGGACTATGTTTGTATGTGTATATGCACATTTTGGGGTGTTTAGATGAATACAGAGTGATACATTCCTCTGGTCTGAACTTTAACTGAATAGGTGTTTTTATACATAGATTATGATTGTAACGTGCATTGTGAGTTGTTGTTCAATTTTTTTTATAAGTTCTTATATATTTTTCGTATATTAATAAAGTTCTTCTACATGTCTGGCAGTTGCAGTTTTAAATTTGCCATTTTGTGGTCCAGTTCAATTAATTTTCATGTTTGTAGATGCTTGATATAGAGCCTGCTGTCTTTGTGTGCAATTTGATTCAATTCATAGGTAGTTATCATGACTTGTTTGGATGCGGTGTGTGTTATGCAAGTATGTATATTTTGGTTCATGCTCAAGGCCAAGAGAATTATGGAGGATAGGAGAGGTCGTAGGACATACTAATTGTCCTAAGGGACCAGGAAAATGAGAAAATGCCTAAAGAGGCATCAGGCCAATCAGTTCAGGACACTATCGGGTCTGTAGCCTGGTGGCTCCTCAATGCATGTTCACGAGAAGTATATAAAGGTTTTCTTCAAAATGAGAGTTTGCTCTCATTTGCTCGGTTGTTATGTAGTTATATTTTTGGACCAGTAACATTCATTCTTGACACTTTTCTTTATATATATGTAGGTGAGGAGTAAATACTGGATATGCTGGCTTGGACGAAGAAGCAGTGGCCTACCTTGCACACACACAAGCACACACGCCGACCGAATGTTTGTTTTAACTATTTTAATTGTTTTGTTATGTTATTATAAAAAAAACGAAATACTTATGAGGAAGATTTTGGTATACCAAAATGGATAATGATAACAATATCTGAAATATATAAGTTAGTGTAAATATTGCACGATAAAGATGAAGATGAACAAATGAGTAGGTGGGTCGAGACCTAAAAACGTATGATATTTTGATATGGCTAAATAAAACGTATGTGTGAAAAATATGATGTAATGAATTTATATTGATGTATATATTTACACATGTTGATTTGACAAGGTGGCCCCTAGTTGCACTTTTAGGGGAAATTCCATCCATTTTATTTTCAGAATTTATATTAATTTTATAATAATTATTTTGTTTTGTAAACTAGTTATCCTGTTGTCCACGTAGTAGCATGATAGGATTACATGCATTTATCCATGCATAGCGATCAGTATCTCCCATCTTGAGACACCGAGAGTAGATCTACTCGGGACCCGTGACGGTCCCGTTTGTTTCACGAGTGAGCCAGACACAAGGTGTCATAGTTAAAGAGGTAGTCTGCATCACTCAGAGAAGCGAAATCATCCAACTTAATCCTCGATGACTAATTTGCTTTGTACAAGATTCCTCATCAAATGATGGAATCATCATGATACCAAGCCATGAAAAGGTTACTAAGATCACACCTTGGTTTGAACATGACAATGTAAGTCCTACCTATTTTGCAGGTGTTGTAGTCCATGACGACTTAACAATTCAAGAGTTGTCTCCAACAACCCTGCATTTTGAGGAAAGTGCCACATTTGCTGGAGAACAACTTGAAGAAGCCAGCCTTGGCGACTCAGACGGCTTACGCTACCCCACATTTTTCTGGATGGGACTTAGCCCTAGGGAGCAATGCGATCTCCTAGATCTCATGTGGGCGTACAAGGACGGTTTTGCATGGTCGTATGACAAAATGCTGGGCCCATCACCTGAAGTCACTGTCCATCGCTTAGCTGTCAAGCCACATATCCGTCTAGTTGCCCAAGCGAAGAGAAAATTCAGTCCCAAGGTAGAGTCCCTCATTGTTGTGGAAATTGAAAAGCTAAAAGTGGCCAAGATCATCCCGGAAGTTCAATACCCACCCACAACGGATTACCAACATTGTACTTATAAAAAAGAAGAATGATCAATTATGTGTTTGTGTTGACTTTTGCGACATCAACAAAGTATGTCCTAATGATGCCTTTCCTTTGCCACTCCCTAACTTGTTGTTAGATAATGTTATAAGGTACCAAATGTTCTCATTCATGGATAGGCTCAGCAGTTACAATCAGATCTGCATGGCTCTAGAAGATATAGAAAAGGGAGTGTTCTGCTACAATGTCATGCCTTCCAGAGTGAAGAATGCAGGGGCCACATGCTAGAGAGCCATAGAATATCTTTTGTGATACGTTGCACAAGGACATGGAGGACTAAGTTGATGACATTATTGTCAAGTCATAGTAGAAAAAGGGCCATTGTGCCATATTAGAGCGAGTCTTACATTGTTGCGGGGTCTACAGCTTGAAGTTGAATCCATGCAAGTGCGCTTTCGATGTCTCCTCGACAAGTTTCTTAGTTTTCTAGTTTATGAAAGAGGCATCCGAATTGACCCGACAAAACTTGAAGTCAACTCTTACATGAGTCCTCCCACCTCTTTGAAGCAAATGCAAAGTTTTTTGGGGAAGGTCAACTATATTTCACACTTCATACTAGACCTATTAATAAAAATTATGCCTCTTACACAGTAAATAAAGAAAAGGAGAAAATTTTCAGTGGAGTGAAGAGTGCGACCAAGCATTCAAAGAAAAAAAGGTCTCCTTCAACCACCCACTGTTGCATAACTCGGCCGATTCCACTCGAAATCGGCCAATTTAAATCGGATCGGTGATGATCCGATTAAAAAAATAACGTGAATCGGTCGGGCTCGAATCGGTCCACGAATCGGCCGATTCGAACCGATTTTACCCGATTCGAGCCGATTCCGGAATTGGCTCGAATCGGCCGATTCCAGCCGGCGGCGGGGAGGCAGCAGGGGCGGCAACGGGCGACTAGGGGGGGCCGGGGCTGGGGGGCAACGGCGGCGTGGGACGGGGCGGCGACGGCGAGTAGCGACGGAGGCGACGGGGCGGCGAGGTGGGGTGGGGCGAGCTGCGAGGGCGGCTTCGGGGCGGCGAGGTGGGGAGGGGCGAGCTACGAGGGCGGCTCCGGGGAGGTGCGGCGAGGAGGGGGGAGCGACGGGGCAATAGGGCGGCGAGGGCGGCAACGGGGCGGGACAGTGGGCGACGGGGCGACAGGGTGGCGGAGCGGTGGCGGTGGGGGAGAAAAGGGATCAAATATAAGTGGCATTCTCGTAATTAAAAGTTAACTCGACTCCGACTCGGGTCAAAAATAATAACTAATGCCAGATAATTTTAAAAAAATCCAAAAAATATGAAAAAATATCATAAAATATAATACACATTATAACATAAAAATTACATCAAAATGACATATTCTATACTAGTAATCCATTAATTTTGATTAATTTAAAATTTTTGTATAGGACTGATTTAAGCCGATTCAACTGAACCGATTCCTGTCTTCTTCGAAAACCGATTCCGATTCCGATTCCGATTTTTATAACTATGCAACCACCTACCTTGCTAGCACCTCAACGTGAGTGACCTCTCCTCTACATTTCACACACAGAGTCTATGGTAGTCAAACTCCTGGCTCAAGCAGATGACTTTGGGTGAGAGTCTTCTGTATTATCTAAGTCAAGTAATGAATCATGCTGAACAAAGATATACGTGCATGGAGAAGGTTTGTTTAGCATTGGTCTTTGCTACCCAAAAGCTTCATCAATATTTTCTTACTCATGAAGTCTATCTCATAGTCCATGACAACCTCATACGCTACTTGTTGCAGCAACCTGCCTTGTTTGGTAGCGATGTTCGATGGTAACTGAACCTCACGAAATTTGATATTAAATGTGTCACCCAAAAAGCTGTGAAAGGACAGGTTTTGGCTGAACAACTTACCGCCCATCCTCCAAAGGCCTCCATGCCTGCCCCAGATGTCTTTAATATTGGTGATATTACCTCCACTACATGGATGCACTTCTTCAATGGCTACGTTGTTGGCCTTCAAGGGGAGGGGGACTGGCATGAGAGGTGGCACTGGCATTGTCCTAAGGGAGTAGTCTGGTAAGCTCCATTTGCATGCTTATTGCATAACTTTATTTGCACTAACAATGTCCCAGAATATGTGGGCCTGCTGCTGGGGTTGATGTTGGCATGTGATTTGCATGTTTGACGTCTCCTTGTCCAAGGGGATTCTATACTGATATTCCAACAAGTGCTTGAGGAGTACGGTGTCAACAAGATTCATCTGCAAGAAAGAAAGAAAGAAGTTGTTAGACGCATTCAACAGTTTGAGTCAGTGAAATTTTAGCATGTCGCCAGCTCTTCCAATAGGATGGCTGACACCCTTGCCTTCCTTGGCTCAAAGTTCATTGCAACTACCACAGACTCCAAGCCTCATATTTGGTTCTCTCGCCGAGACATACCCACATGCTCCTCACGAAGTGTTTGTACTCGAAGACTACTCAGACTAGTATGGCCCTGTTATTGACTTCTTGTTAGAGGGACGTCTACAAGACGATTGCCCTAAAGCTCGTGAAGTTTGCCGTAATCCATCAAGGACCTTTTGGTGACCATCAGAGAGGACTGCAACTTCATCAAATCTTTCTTCGAACAGGATATCACTGGCCAAACATGTTTAAGGATTGCACCATGTATGCCTGGTCGTGCCCTTCTTGTCAAATGCACGCCCCCTTGAAGCATCTTCCATTAGAATCGTTGCATCCAGTTGAAGTGTAGTCATTCCAGAATTAGGGGCTTGACTTCACTGGCCATATTCATCTTGCTTCGTCTAAGGGACACAAGTTCATCCTTACGGGTATCAAATAATTCACCAAGTGGGCTAAAGCTACTCCATTGTGTCATTAGGCTGGCGAATGTGTGGCACAATTCATCAAGGAGCACATCCTTTGCTGCTTTGGAATCCCCCAAAGGCTCATCACCGATAATGACACTCCCTTCCTAGGATGGCAATCTGCCAAGTTGATGGAAAAATATGGGATTCAAAAGGTAGACTCCTCACCTTACAACCCCCAGTCCAACAGCCAAGTTGAATCCTTTAACAAAATCTTGAAGCAGTTATTAAAGAAAGCAGTTGATGAGAATGTAGATAAAGATATTAAAAAAGGAAACTCATTGGGTGAAGGAAACAGGGAGGGTGATGTAGATAAAGATACAGAAGTTGAACAGGCAGTTTTCAATTCTGATTTGGTAGAGGAAGAGGCTAATGGGAATGCGCCAGTTGTAGAAGGAAATGTAAAGTACAATGCTCCACATTTGAGGGTTCGAATGGGAAATGAGCCTGAGGAGTGTTCTCAGCTTAGGCGTCCTGTCGAAGTATCTTTAGAAGCGAATATTTGTTTAAAGTATTCTATTAGTATTTTCTTACATAATGTTGTATCTTTTGTGTGTGATTGTCATCATTGTTTACATACTCGTCTTGGTTGCTTGGTAGGCCTTCTGAACCGGCTATCTGAGTCAAATGTTGAATCAATTACAAACGAGATATCAACAATCTTTGGAGTAATATTGACCGCCATATACTGGTTCATATATAATTTGCTGTTAAGAGTTTAATATAAAAGTCACATTTTGTATACTGATTTTAAATTTTGAATGTTGAACTGTATAGTCAACTGGTCGTAGCATTGGTTGCCAAATAATTGTAGAAGAGAATTTAGCATCTTGTTCTGGAGGACCTCGCAGCAATGAATAGTAAGCTTCTATTTGTCAAACTTTCTTATATACCTTTTCTTTTGTTTGTTGAATTTAAGTACCAATGTTCATATTTGCATTGTTAGCCATCTTTGAAATACACATTGAATATATCGATTTGATTTTTATTGCCTTGAAGGTATGCTGCTGTTTTTGCAGCTTTTGTTGCTGGGATGACATGTTTAATTGGAAACGACTTCAGTGCAAAACTAATAGCGTCACTTGCTAATTCTTTTGAGGTTTTTAGTTTGGAAATATCTTGTTGAATATGGAAGTTAATTTATTTTAATCTTATGTGTGTTACTTGTCTACTTCAGGCGGAGCACATGAAGGAAGATGGTCTGTCTGTTAGGAATATTACTCTCCTTCTTTGTTATTTGTATATCTTTGAGGTTTGTTCCAGGTTAGTTTATTTGCATTGAAGTGGGTTCCCATCTCTGTTAAATTGGCCTTACCTGTCATGGAATGCCGGCTTCGATTGTATGTGACAGGGATCCAACCTTCACCAGCTCATTTTGGAAGGAACTTTTCAGCTTACAAGGTGTCGCCTTCAACTACAGCTCCGCCTATCACCCTCAAACCGATGGCCAAACTGAAGCGATAAACAAAGTGTTGGAGCAATATCTGAGATGTTTTACAGCAGATCGACCTCATACCTGGGTTAAATGGCTGCCTTGGACTGAGTTTTGTTATAACACCAGCTTCCAATCTGCAATCCGAATGAGTCCTTTTGAAGCCGTGTACAATTTGCAGCCACCCACCTTGCTGTCATACATTCTGGGAACAGCTAAAATAGCAGAGGTTGATGCGGTGCTAAGGACCAGAGATCAGTTGTTACGAGAATTGAGGGACAACTTGGCGGCGGCACAGCTGAGGATGAAGCATTACCATGATCTTAGGCGACGTGATGCTGAGTTCCAGGTTGGGCAGCAGGTTTATTTGAAACTCCAGCCATACCGACAACACTCCTTGAGAACCAAGAAATCAAACAAATTAGCTGCACGCTTTTACGGTCCTTTCCCAATCACCAAGCGCATTGGTCAGGTTGCTTATGAATTGCAGCTGCCAGCAGACTCTCAAATACACAACGTCTTTCACATCTCTCAGTTGAAAGCTTCGGTAGTTGCAGGTGCTTATATCCATCCATCTCTCCCAGCTGCATCGCCAATGGAAAATTGATGTTGTAATATGTTGTATCTTGTAACCTTGAGGACAAGGTTGTATCTCATGGGGAGGGAATTGGTATGTATATTGTTAGTAGGGGTAATTGTGTAGGGGTGTTTGTGTAATTTCACTAGGTAGGGGTCTATATAAAGGGCTGTGAATTTTGGTATAAAATTTTTGCTGAAATTAAAACACTCCTTTTGAGATTGCTCCGCCCTCCAGGATTTTCTTGGAACCCAAGGAATTAGATCGTCATCTTATTCCTTCCCAGGTTGCAGCCATTGCAGCCCCTCCTTCGCCCCTTTGCTGCAGTTGATCGTCGACCCTCTTCAACCAGGAAATTCGTCACCAAGATGGCCCCAGCGAAGCAGAGTTCCAGGCAAAGCAAAGGCAAGGAACTGGTCGTGGAGCTTGGGGAAGAAACTCATCCCAAATCCAAAAACCCATGAACCGTATTCACAAACAGATCAAGATATGTCATGAATACACGAGGAGGAAGATACCAAATTATGAGAGATGTATCCAATTGCCACCAATTCCATACTGCTCATCAATATAGGCTTTGAGCTTCGCATCTTGCTTAGGAGACAGTAGTTCTCCGTTACGAAGATCTTCCCATCTCTCTACCAAGTACTCAATATGAAGATGTGAGGGCTTTTGAAGGGCATGCAACTAATTGTTGCCTACAAGTTGTTGAATTTATATATGGGCAGCGAGAGAGATATGGGTAAAATGGATACAGAGAGGTGGGCTGCATCATGTTTATACATAAGAAATGAAAATGGCAGAAGAGGGGAGACTTTTCCTCTTAATTGTCTTTCTTGGCCAGTTAGTATATCTTAATGTCTTGAACTCCTTGTATTCATTCATAATGTTCCCAAAGATTTCAATGTACATTAGTTAAATTATTTCCATTTCCTCATTGATTAGCTACATAAGTATCAATTCTTGATGGTCCCAAAGATTTCAATATGCAATTCCTTTGTTTCCACTTCCTCTTGCAGATCAATGAGACATATAGCCAAAGCTACAGAAGCATCAGCAGCATATAATAATCAGAAAGTACTCCATGACCGTAATTATTATTCCACATATACTTTTCATTTTGAGTTGTAATTTCTTACTCTAATGATACGAAACGTGAAACACTAAATTTTGTTGGATTGCGACATGAGTTTCCAGAAAATTCGGGTCGAAATTTTTATAGAAAAAATAAAAAGAAAGAAAGAAAATGAAGAACAAGAAGAGCACGTGGAAATCAATTGTAGCGGACGAACAGCTATAATCAGGCTCCACATCGATAATTATGAATGAAATTGGAAAGTTTGGTCAATTACAATCAGATCTTGTATCAAGTTTTTAAAAGTGAGTACCTACAAACTAATAATTGGTGGTAGCCTCTAATCAAAAAGATGTTTTCATTAAGAATAATCTTAAAGCATTTGTGGGCATTGGTCATTGGCGTTCACAAGTTCCATCATCCTCCACTTTCCTATGATTAACAACTTTCATATTCTTCCTTGAATGTTTTTTCTGTTTATTATTGAAAAATGAATAGTATATCTGATTATCATTCTTCTTCATCTACTCAAACCCATCCTTTCTTTTAAAAAACTTCTTCTAACACCATTCTTTTGGATAAAATTTCCATAAAGATTGGTCATTGTACCAGAAGAAATATAAGAGTTCAACAGAAGACTTGATGTTTACGCACTTGACATCGGTTGCAATTTCATTCGCGGGCTAATTAGTAATTAGACAACAATGTTGATCCCAAAAAAAAATCAGGAGAACTTAAGTGTTTTTTTTTTAATTTTGGGTGCAGAAAGAAACAAGAACAGAAAGATGGTGGTGAGAGTCTGTCTTTGGGACAAGGGGAGAGCAGGGCAATTTCACCTCGAAAAACTAATTTCGGCAATGAATATATTGCAAAGCCCCCTTCTTTGTCTATATGTGCATAAACATATCCCTTAGCAAATAAAATCCAAATCAATTTATTTTTTGTTTTCTGAGTTAGCTTCCTCCCCAAGCAGCACAAAACCATCAATCTCCCCCAAATTTCATCAATTTCTCCTACGATTTTCTCAATTTTTTCTGCTTCAATTCTTACTCTCTGCATCCTTATATTCAAGGAAAGCGGCCGACTCTAGTGTTAGTATGGGAGGGTATATATGTGAGTGGTGGATTTCTTCTGGGGCAAAGACAAGATTTTTAGAGCAATTATTGTGTGGGAAATGTTTTTGTTAGATGTTTTAATGTTTTGAGCAATTAATTTTGAATTTAGGTTATTGATGGGTGTATATTTTTAGTTCATTGGAATTTGATAACTTTAACCTAGAGGTAGGTTTTTACAATGTGCTTGTTGCAGTGTTGCTTAGAATTTGAGGTATTGTTCAACTTCTGATTAGGGCTATGTACTGGACCATTGCTAGCAGAATCAACCCTTATCATGTTTTCACTTTTTTAGCTGTTGCTTATCATTTATTTTTTTACATGGTCACAGATTGTTAAAGGTCTGAAACTTATCATAATAAATAATAGAATTATGCTTAGTGTTATGATGTGTTAGCTTGCAGAAGGTGAGCTTTAAATCACGCATGTAAAAAAAGAAGTACTAGTGCATCTTAATATTCTTGATCCAACAAAATGTTCTGCCCTTTTTCTGTCTGTATATCTCTGTAATGCCTCATTTTGACAGCAGTTCATGATAATAATGATGTTTTTTGTGGAATTCTATATATATTAACAAGATGATATTTGGTATAGAAATGAGAGGGAACATTATATGTGCAAAGTGATGTATATAAACTATAGTGATAAAATTGGGTATCAAGGTCATTCAATTGCTCTATCCTTCACATTGTTATTCTGTTTATTTTGTTTTTTCTATTTTGTGTATAAACTATAGAAGGCCATTGTTGCTACTATAACAAAGAATTGGGATGAAATCAAGGACATCTTCGCCTTGTTGTTGGTGGTTTCTTGTGGTGATGATCCTAGTGGACTAGTTATGAATGGTGAAGTGTGCCTTCATTGAGATGATCCCCTAGCAAAACACATAATGATAATGAATTGGTAGATCAGAAAGGTGGAGGCAGTGGCCGAGATTAGGGTGATGGAGATCATGAGAGGGCCGACGATGAGGCGATGATATGGTGGAGGGAATGGAGACTCCATGTCTTCTTAACTGGGGAAGGTCTGGTTTTGGTTGGGGCTGTTGTGCAACATTTTATGGTATACAAGAATGTTCCCCTAGTTTTGATTGGGGCTGTTGTGCAACATTTTATTGTATACAAGAATGAGCAGCAAGTTTAACAAGCACGCGGTGATGGTAACAATTTCATTGTTGGCTTCCTCCCTAAGTTATGTCATTGACTTGAGTCAAGTCATGGGGAAGAAAGACATGCTTCTTTAGACCAATTATTTAGAAAAATTGTGCATGTTTTTTAGTATTTAAAATTGAAATCTAATTATAAAAGCATAATTCAATATTCAATTAGAATTATAAATAAAATTGTAATTCAAATGTTTAAATTATATTCAGAATGAAATTTTAAAATGATTTTTGGATCCACTTCAAATAAGAATTTCCTTATTCTAAATAATATATCAATTTGGGTTTACAGCTAGTCAAGAAACTATTAATCAACCAATCAAAACAAGTTTATGAAAAAATAATCAGTAGTCAAATCATGCTCCATATTTGGAGGGCGGGGGGAGTGAGAAAGTCATGCTTCTTTAAACACGTCATTCACGAGTGGTTGGAAAGTTAATCCAATTGACTGGAAGAAGACTCTGATCTTCTCTTATGTGCTTTTATAAATCATCATCTCATTGCCCTCTTCATGTAATTCGTACATTTTCAGATGAAGCTTTTCTAAGTTGCCATAATTGTTCAATTGGATTAATTTCAGTAAGAATAAAAAAAATTCTTATTAGGTGAATAATTATTGATAAAAAATAATTGAAAAGTTGTTGTCATTTATTATAAAATAAAAATTTTACCTATTTTATTTAAATTATTTTTATTTTTAGAATTGAATTTCACTTTTAAAAAGTATTCCATTCTAAATTGGATTATTTTATGTAAATATTATGTTTTTAAATAGGATATGGCTTTAATTTTGCTTTTAGTTCCTAGTTCAATATCAATATTTTAATTTGAATTTACGTATCTAAGATTCAACAAATTTATAATTTGGATTTTGGTTGTTGAAATGTTTAAAGATCTATTTTATTTAATTAATTATAATAAAGTAGTTGATAAATAATTAGTTTGCATGTTGATTGATGAGTCAAGCAATCAAAACGGGTTTGTGGATAAAAAATAATCGGTAGTCAAAGTCCATGTTTTGGGGCGGAGCCAGAAGGTCATCAATATTCATTAATGGTTAAAAAATTAATCAAATTGACTGGAAGAAGACTGTGATCTTCTTTTGTGTGCTCTTATAAATTATCATCTCAGTGCCATTATCTTCATGCAATTCAGACATCTTAAGATGAAGCTTCTCCTTCCTCTTCAAGTTATTCAAGTTGCCCTAATTAATCTCTTCTTTTTCCTCTTTCTATCATCCAAATTTGCCATCTCCCTCACTTCAAATGCTACAGATCGGTTTGCCCTTCTTGCTATAAAACAGCAAATCACCTCCCACCCAACTGGAGGAGCCCTGGCATCCTGGAATGATTCCCTGCATTTCTGCGATTGGAAGGGAGTCTCGTGCAGTCGTCGACACCGGCGTGTCACTAGGGTTGGACTTCTCGTCCGACATCTATTTGAGTGGGACACTCTCGCCTTATATTGGTAATCTGAGCTTTCTTAGATACATCAACTTCACAGGGAACAACCTACAAGGAGCGATCCCAAGTGAGATTGGTCGTCTATATCGGCTGCGTATATTGGACCTAAACTGGAATTCATTTAGTGGAGAGATCCCTCTCAATCTAACAAATTGTCTTTCTCTTGAAGTAATGGATTTGAGCGGTAACAACATCACAGGGAAAATCCCATATCAGTTGGATTCCTTGCCGAGGCTCCAGACACTTTCTCTCTATGGAAACCAACTCACAGGAAGTATTCCTTCGTCACTTGGAAACTTGTCGAGGCTCAAGCACTCTTTCTTCGAGGAAACCAACTCACAGGAAGTATCCCGTCACTTGGAACTTGTCGAGGCTCAAGGCACTCTTTCTTGATCGAAGCCAACTCACAGGAAGTATTCCTTCGTCACTTGAAACTTGTCGAGGCTCAAGCACTCTTTGAGGAAACCAACTCACAGGAAGTATTCCATGTCACTTGGGTTCCTTGTCGAGGCTCAAGGCACTCTTTCTTCGATGGAAACCAACTCACAGGAAGTATTCCTTCGTCACTTGGAAACCTCTCTTCTCTTACTTATCTTGTTCTAAGTTCTAACCATCTTAATGGCACACTTCCCATTGAGCTTGGCCATCTCAAGAGCTTAGCAGATTTTCGATGTGAGTTCAAATCAAATATCTGGCACCATTCCAGATTCAATTTACAACCTTTCTAACCATTACAGTTCTTTGCAATAGACCAAAACAAGCTGTCAGGGAAGCTTCCAACAAATCTTGGCATGGAGCTGCTCCCTAATCTGGAATATTTTTATGGAGATTCAAATAAACTAGGAGGGCACATCCCAGTTTCTCTCGCTAATGCGTCCAACCTTGTTGACCTTTCATTGTCCCACAACGAATTCAGAGGATTCGTACCAAATTTCATGGGATGTAACAACAAGTGAGGGCCTACAGATTTTAGATTTGAGATCCAACCAACTGGGGAGTGGGGGCACGAATGATGACATGAGCCAATTCATTCCTTCTCTTGCCAATTGCTCTCGTAACCTTCAAACACTAGCCCTTGGTGACAATCAACTCTCAGGAGGCATTCCTGATGAAATTGGGAAACTTAACAGCCTTAGCGTACTACACTTGACTGGTAACAAAATCGCTGGAAAGATTCCACCAGCTTTATGCAATATTGCTCACATTGGAGGAACTCTACCTGGGAAACAACACACTGGTGGGTGCAATTCCAGAATGTCTTGGAGATACTTTGAATCTTACCCATTTAGACCTATCTCAAAACAAGCTATTAGGAGGAGACATGGCATAGGAATACGCAGTCATAATGCCAGATGCATGCAGATCCCCAAGCTTGGTGTATATTGTATATATATAGTTATTATATGTATCCCCAAGCTCAAATTAAATGTATCCTTTCTCTATCAAAACTCAAATATATATGTCTATTCAGAGTTTAAATTTCTGTTATGGGGATTGATTGCATGGTAGTGGAGCTGGTTTGTTCTTGGGATCATATTAAAATTTCGGCCTAAGGATGGATTTATGTTTAGTTATCTGCTAAGTATGGTTGAGCTAAATTGGTTTTTGATTAAATAAATTACTTGTCTACCTACCACGTAGCTAATTTTGCATGTTTTATCTTTTATTTAGAGTCTTAGGTTTTAATTAATTAAAATCTTCAAGTGTTACAACTTAAGGAAATTAAGTTAATTTTTGTTAACTCAACCCGTTTTGTCGTCTTGGATCCTAATGTAACACCCGGCCCGGGCTCTGATTGGGATGTTTGTTACAATCCCTCCGCCATTTTCGTTTTGGACATTGTTCAGATGATGCTTTTGATGTTTTGAAGAAACGAGGTTTACTTGATGTTGAGAGTGATACTTCTACAATGAGAATCTGTAATAGTTGTCAACTAGCTAAGTCAAGAAAGTTACCGTTTGATAGTCATGTTTTGAGATGTGATGCTTCTTTTCAGAAAATACATTGTGACATTCGGGGACCAGCTCCCATATCTTCTTTTGAAAATTTTAAATACTATGTTATGTTTGTTGATGATTGCACAAGATTTATTTTGGTTTTATCCTCTATATACTAAATCTGGTTTTTACTCTGCTTTCTTATCTTTTGAGATATTAATTGATAGACAGTTTTGTGGTAAAATCAAGACCTTTGAATCAGATGGAGGAGGTGACTTTATGTCCCACAGATTTCAGTCACATCTAACTGAAAATGGAGTTGTTCGCTAGATTTCTTGCCCATACACACCTGAGCAAAATGGGTTTGCTGCAAGGAGGCATAAAAGTATTGTGGTACTTGGACTTGCTCAAATGTGTCATAGCAATGTTTGCCATCCCCCTCACTTCAAATGCTACAGATCGGTTTGCCCTTCTTGCTATAAAACAGCAAATCACCTTCTCCGACCCAAATGGAGGAGCCCTGGCATCCTGGAACGATTCTTTGCATTTCTGCGATTGGAAGGGAGTCTCGTGCGGTCGTCGACACCGGCGTGTCATAGGGTTGGACTTCTTCGGGTTCTTCAATTTGAGTGGGACACTCTCGCCTTATATTGGTAATCTGAGCTTTCTTAGATACATCTCCCTTGGAGTTAGCAACCTACAAGGAGCGATCCCAAGTGAGATTGGTCGTCTATATCGGCTGCGTATATTGGAACTAAGCTTCAATTCATTTACTGGAGAGATCCCTCTCAATCTAACAAACTGTCTTTCTCTTGAAGAAATGGATTTGAGCGCTAACTACATAACAGGGAAAATCCCAAATCAGTTGGGTTCCTTGTCGAGGCTCAAGGCACTCGTTCTTGAAAGAAACCAACTCACAGGAAGTATTCCTTCGTCCCTTGGAAACCTATCTTCTCTTGCTTTGCTTACTCTAACTTCTAACAATCTTAATGGCACCCTTCCCATTGAGCTTGGTCATCTCAAGAGCTTAGCAGTTTTCAGTGTGAGTTCAAATCAAATATCTGGCACCATTCCAGATTCAATTTACAACCTTTCTGACATCACATCATTTTCAATCGGGGAAAACAAGCTGTCAGGGAACCTTCCAACAAATCTTGGCATGCAGCTGCTCCCTAATCTGGAATATTTTTATGGAGGTTCGAATAAACTAGGAGGGCACATCCCAGTTTCTCTCGCTAATGCGTCCAACATTGGGTACCTTTCATTGTCCCACAACAAATTCAGAGGATTCTTACCAAATTTCATGGGATGTAACAACCTATGGAATTTAGATTTAAGATCCAACCAACTGGGGAGTGGGGGCATGAATGATGACATGAGCCAATTCATTCATTCTCTTGCCAATTGCTCTCGTAACCTTGAAGTACTAAGCCTTGGTGACAATCAACTCTCGGGAGGCATTCCTGATGAAATTGGGAAACTTAACAACCTTCGGGTACTACACTTGACTGGAAACAAAATCGCTGGAAAGATTCCACCAGCTTTGTGCACTATTGCTCCATTGGAGGAACTCTACCCGGGAAACAACACACTGGTGGGTGCAATTCCAGAATGTCTTGGAGATACTTTGAATCTTACCCATTTAGACCTCTCTCAAAACAAGCTATTAGGAGGAGACATGGCATAGGAATATGCCGTCATAACGCCAGATGCATGCAGATCCCCAAGCTTGGTGTATATTGTATATATATATAGTTATTATATATACAGCTCAAATTAAATGTATACTTTCTCTATCAAAGCTCAAAGCAAATATGTCCTTTCTCTTACAGAGTTCAAATTTTTGTTAT